>JAUESH010000044.1:4588430-4617477 GCA_032275165.1 Synergus magnus | reverse complement strand
CGAATTAATTTAATTTGATTTTGAATCGCGCGCCAGATTACAGCCAATGGCAGAATTTCTCCAACGGGAAGCCAACATGCGCTGCGCGCGCAGGCAGCCAACTTTGAGAGCACTGGCACCGCTAACCCAATCTTTTCTCAGTGTGGGACAAACGAAGCGACTGCGCAGTAGACGACAAAGATTCCTACTGACCGCCATAGGGACTTCCGTACGTGGGGAATCACATGAAACCTCAGTGACTAACCCCTCGGTTTTTCATATTTATTTTGTAAATTTATGCATTTTTCATATAGGAGTCTATGGTTTTGTAAAACAAAGTTACTACTAGCCCCGCCACACGGCCGTTTTCAACTCTCGTGACACTTTTTTTACATTGTGCAGACCTCTGGCATCATTCCCGTGCCTCAAAACGGAACCATTCGAATCATCTACTTAGTAATAGGCCAAGTTACTTCCCGGTAAGGAGTGCATTGGAAGGCATAGAATGACTTTGGATACTTAATGCCATCCTATGCGAATCAATTGCGTTTTTGTCCTGAATGCCATTCAATGGTCTTTATAGAATAAAACTTGTTTCGCTTGAATCCTTTTGGATGCTTAGAAATGTTTAATACCGTTGCGAAAAATGCAAAGTTGACAAGTTAATACCATTTAATGCTTTTCGGCAACCTTCGAAGTTGAATCCAAATAATGCCTTTCACGAAACAAAAAATTAAATGGGTTAATGCCATTTAACGCTTTTCGGCGTCCTTCGAAGTTGCAATGTCAAATAATGCCTTTTGCGAAACAAAATATTGAATGACTCAATTCCAAGTGCGAATTGTCGAAGGTGAAAAAACGGCCCAGGCTTGGTCCAATTTCGGCAGCCAAAGATCGGCTAACTTTATTGGGCCAATATCGGCATTTTAAGCGGCCCATTTTTTGCCAGTACTGGCTGCCTATATTGGCTATTTAAATTTGTTGATCTACCGCCGATGCTTGGCCCAGCAACGGCACATTATTGGGCCAAGTGTCACTTTTACTACGGCGAATCATGTTTTACGAGGATCAGCCAAAGTGTGGCCCAGTGACGGCACATTACTGGACCAAGTGTCACTTTTTTAGCCAATGTTGGGCCAACAATGGCTGCCAAGACTTGGCTGCCAAGTGCAGACCGGAGTTATCATTCCGTGATTGGCGCGATAATGGTGTAGGGATGGCCAAGTCGATTCCGATTCCTTCGAAGAATTGATTCCTTGGTGTCGGTTCTTCGATTTTTGGAATCGATTCTTGATTCTAGGGAATCGATTCCAGGAATCGATTCCTTGTCGGAATCGACATCGATTCCGATCTAGACTTTTACTTTCTAAGTGTGCAAAAAATGAATGAAAGTTTATAAATTTTATTAAAAAAAACATTTAAACATCAATTGAAATTTATATTTATTCCACTGTTTTTAATTTTCCTAATAAACCTTTCCAAATACTGCCCGTGTACCCTTTAAAATTTTGAATTTACGCTGGCTTTTTTAGGAGTGGGGGAATATTGGAATCGGAATCGACGCATAAGTCGGAATCGAGGAATCGAGGAATCGGTTCTCACCGAGCATTACCCATCCCTATAATGGTGCCAAGCTTCGGCAACACTTTTGCCGACTCTGGACCAATGTTGGGCCGTATGTGACTTCGCACTAGGGATGCCATTTAATGCTCTTCGGCAAAAAATGGCATTAAAAAGTCCAATGCCATTCTATGCCTTCCAATTCACTCCTTCTTACTGGGTTCACATCCCAAGCTTCCCGCCGATTTACTTTGTCCGTGGTTGGCCGTCAAAGCCTGCTAGTGACTTATCGGTTACCTCCAAAGCCGATTAGGCCGCTCGAAGGAAGATTAGATAAGAAATGTGTGTATTTGTCAAGCGGATTTATGGTAGAAAGTGTTGCTTTAAGTGTAAGTGGAGCGATGTTTTATTCATTAGAATAAGGGGTGCGACGAATGAGGTTTTAATCATAGAATATTTTTGTTGTGGCACAAATATTATATCTATTGGTTTTTCGATAAATCTTAGGGTTGTAATATTTTAGTGGACGAATTGCAGTCAATTTTCCGGATAATTAAAATAAAAAGCAAAGTCAAACTTTTAAAGCTGAAAATTTTTTACATTCTCATCAGGAAATGTATTAGATTTGTGTAAAATTTGACCCCCCCAGTTTTTGTCAAATATCCACGTTTTGTGACCCTTTGAACCCGAAAAACATGTTTTTACAAATGTGTGTGTGTGTGTGTGTGTGTGTCTGTCTGTCTGTGACTTTTAGTTTGTGAGCACGATAACTTTTGGCCTTTGGTATACTCTTTTGGTGTCCTAAAATGAAGGTCAAGTTCGTTAGGCAGCCATTTTGGATAAAAATTCAAAAAGTTAGGGCATTTTGAAAATTTTTCAGACGTGTTTTTTTTTTAAATTCACAAATTCTATGTACTGATGTTCGTTTTAATCATTTTTTTGTTGATATTTTTTTTTGTTTGATACGTGCGATTTTTTTAAATATTTTAAATCCTTTGAAATTCTTTAAAAACTCCAAGGTTAAATAAATATAGAATTTTAAAATATTTTTATCTGCATTTTATTTAGTTGGCAAATAATTGTAACTTATACTTTTTATAAAATTATTAATGTACTCAGAAAATTGGATACGGGTAGCAAAAAGACAGTCCTCTTGAGGGCAATTTTCCTGAAGGAAGAGGATTTTCCCTCCATTTAATAAATAAGAGTCCAAGTTCGTCTCATTTATTTAAATAAAGGTCGTTGCCCCTCGCACAACCATAAACAGTAAAGAAACTCACCCAGGTTAGAATTAGAAAATATATTTTGTCTTTCTTTAGCATTTGCGACGCAATTTAGCAAAAAATAAATTTCTAAAAAGTGTCTATACCTACTCAGCTAAATACTTAAAAAATCGTGGAAATGATCTTATTTATATACAGCTTTTTTTGTATATAAAATCTCCAGCCTCTACTAAAACTTTCAAACTTTTTCAACTATCTATAAACTGTTGCTTTTTGTTTGAAAAATGTAGGTAAAAAAAGTATAAAGCACAAAGGTCACTTTTTTCATTCTTCTTATGAAAAAGGGACGAGTTCGGCAAAGTTTTGGATGGAATCCAAATATTCCGGCTCCTTTATAAACTTCTATAAATTAAGGTATGTGTGCATTGCATTCTTTCGACTAGAAAGAATCGCAGAACACTTTGTCTTAAAACTATAAGTTTTGTACATTCATTTCTTTTGTGAGTTTTTGACGTTTAAGATCTATCTTTGAACGTTTCCAACTCATAAATAAAAATTAGAGCAATAAATATAAATAAAATGTGTAACAAAAACGTTAAGGTCACAAATGATGATCAAAACAGTGTTGCCAGACAGCTGAGGCACTTTCCCCCAGAGAACGCCTTATTATTTCCCACTAAAAAAGAAATCCCATACTAGATAAACTTCCGAAAAGGGTACGCCTCCGATTTCCTTGAAACTGCCTACACCTATGTATTTTGATGCGCTGATTACGAACATAATAGTGAAAATTGGCGAATAGTCGATTTTCATGGTGAAACCATAAAAAAAAAAAAAACGATAAAAAGCATGGTTTTTTGCGTTTATCTCAGTCAATATGCAAAATTTTAAAAAATGTTTCAAATAAAAGTTGTAGATCTCATCGAAATACACATTTTTTGTTGCAAGAATTTTTTTCTAAGAGTGATAGTTTCCGATAAAATCAGTGGTACATCGATTTTCATTTTAAAAAACCCTTAAAGGTACATCCAATAGTTTCGGCTTGGTACCTACTCACACTCTTCACCAGTTCCCTTTAACACTTCCCTTTACCATGATTTCCCTTTACCATTTTCCTTTACCATTTCCCTTTACAAGTTCACTTTACCATTAACTTTTACCATTTCCCTTTATTAAGGTTTCTTTTTTACATTTTCCTTTACCATGACTTCCCTTTAACATTTCTCTTAATAATTTTACTTTACCATTTCCCTTTACCAAGATTTACCTTTACTAGTTCCCTTTACCATGATTTCCCTTAACCATTTCTCTTTAAAATTTCCCTTTATCATGATTTCCCTGTACCATTTCTCTTCACCATTTTCCTTTACCATTTTCCTTTATCATTTCCCTTTACAATGATTTCCGTTTACCACTTCTCTTTACCAGTTCCCTTCACCATCTTCCTCTACCATGATTACCGTTTACCATTTCTCTTTACTATTTTCCTTTACCATTTTCCTTTACCATGACTTCCTTTACCATTTCTCTTTACCATTTCCCTTTACCATTTCCCAATATCATTTTCCTTTACCATTTCCTTTTACCATGATTTCCCTTTATCATTTCCCTTTACATAAATTTCCGTTTACCCTTTCCCTTTTCCATGATTTCCCTTTACCATTTCCTTTTAGCAAGATTTCCTTTTACCATTTCCCTTTACCATTTCCCTTTACCATGATTTCCTTTTGCCATTTCCCTTTATCATTTCCTTTTAAAATGATTTCCATTTACCATTTCCCTTTACCATTTTCCATTACCATTTCCTTTTACCACAATTTCACTTTACCATTTCCCTTTATCATTTCCCTTTACAATGTTTTCCGTTTACCATTTCCCTTTACCAGTTCCCTTCACCATTTCCGTTTACAATGTGAATGGTTTATGGGTTTTTTTTTATGAAAGTCGATGTATCACTGATTTTCTCAGAAACTGTCATTCGTAGAAAAAAATGTTTGCAGCAAAAAATGTGTATTTTGATGAGATCTACAACTTTTGCTTGAAATATTTTTTTAAATTTTGCATATTGACTGAGATAAATGCGAAGAACCATTAATTTTATGGTATTTTTATGGATTTACCATGAAAATCGACTAGTTGCCAATTTTCACTATCGTATTCGTAATAAGCGTATCAAAATACATAAAGAAATGCTGTAAAAATTCTGTAAAAACGAATGATAAAGCAGAAAAAGCTGCGTATTTGAAGTGAACTTAAAACCGGAAGGAAAACATTAGAGAGTTTTATCGTAACCCTTAGTGGTGTAATCCCCACGAAAGAAGTATATTTTACAGGCTTCTGACCCCTCATCGTTTCTACTCGTTTCAAACGCAACGATGCGTAGTAAACAGGGAGAAGATGGAAAAATGTAAGCTAGGGTAGAATTTAAAAAATCAAAGCTAGAATGTGCCACTCTTTCCATTTTTCTCCGATGCAACAATGGAAGAGGAAAATGGAAGGGGATCTGATGTCACAGAATGAGGCCCTATAGCTATTGTCGTCGACAATCACACACTCAGCGGATTCATATCTCTAATTGGTCAGTTATGTAGACATCAGCTTTAGAGATGAAAATTGAGTATTTTTCCGGAGTTCAAACGTTTAGGACAAAAAATAATAATAAATAAAATAAATTAATATGAAAATAAAATAAAGTTTTTTTTTAATTAAAAAAATTGAAAGATGGGTGGATATAATAAAAACTATTGGAAGCTAGTGTCATGTTGTACCTGATTAATTATATCTATGCAAAAATAAATAGTATAATAATTATTAATTTTTATAGTAAATTAAGTCGGTATGGCTCAAAAATAATTTTGACTGAAAAAAACTATGAAAAAGGCATAATTTAACACACTTCGTCGGTAATTTTTTTGCGCTATAATAATTTAAATTTATACTTAAATATGATCTGCAATTTTATAAGTAGATTATTAATAAGAGTTTAAACTTTTAAATAATAACTATGCAAATGTAGATAGTTTTTCTATATTTTTGATGGTCAATTAACGTTTTAGATTGATTCAAAAGTTGTTTCACTCATAAAACTATCCCT
Source organism: Synergus magnus (assembly GCA_032275165.1). Classification (NCBI taxonomy): domain Eukaryota; kingdom Metazoa; phylum Arthropoda; class Insecta; order Hymenoptera; family Cynipidae; genus Synergus; species Synergus magnus. Next base: position 4,611,621 of record JAUESH010000044.1, on the reverse strand, counting down.
TAAAATTCCTAAAAATCCAAAGAAATTTCGCCAAATTTCTTGAAATTCCTTAAAATTGCACAAATTCCTAATAATTTTCGTAAAATCCCATAAAATCTCGTAAAATTTCTTAATATTCTCTAAAATCCAAATAGAATAAAATCATTTAATATTCCTTACAATTACTTTATATACCACAAAACATCGTTAAATCCCTTAAAATTACCTAAAATCCCATGAAATGTTGTTAAATCTCTTAAAATTCCTGAAAATCCAATGAAATCTCGACAAACCTCTATAGAATTCCATAAAACCCCAGAAACTTTCTTAAAATCCCTTAATATTCTTTAAAGTGAAATGAAGTCTCACCACATTCCTTGAAATTCCTCACAATTCCATAAACCTCAAAAAGTTTAGTAAAATCCCTTGATATTCTCCAAAATCCAAATAAACTTCGTAAAAACAATTGATATTCCTTACAATTACTTAAAATCTCACAAAATATCTTTAAATCCATTAAAATTACATAAAATCCCATGATATCTCACCAAACCCCTTGAAATTCTTTAGAATTCCATATAGCATCCTAATATTCTCTAAAATTAAAATAAATCTCGTAAAATCAAATGAAATTCTTTAAACTTACCTAAAATCTCACAAAATATCGTCAAATTGCTCAAAATTATTTAAAATTCTATGAAATATCATTAAATCCCTTAAAATACCTGAAATTTCGTAAAATTCCTTGAAATCCCTAAAAAGTTCCTAAAATTACTTAAAATTCCATAAAATATCTTTTAATTCTTTAAAATGACTTGAAATCCCATGGAATCTCACGAAATTGAGGCCTTGGATGGAAGGACACATAAGCCAAAATAGCGTTTTGAGAAAATTAAGGAGGAAGTTTCTGTTTTAGTACAAGCACGAGAAAACCTGTACAATATATAAACTGTATTTTGCAATAGGCATAGTGACTTATCCTTTAAAGGATACATACACAAAATTATTACTTATTCACGTTACTTTTTTAATATTACAGTTGAAAAAAATTTGATTATATGCCCTTTTTCCATAAATGGAATAGTATCGTTAAAAAAGTTAATATATCTTTTTTTTTTATTGAAATAAGAAAATTTACAATGAGTTCTCGTGTTTTTCAATTTCTACGAAAATCTCGCTAACACTATTACTCACATTTGAAGCTTCTAAAACATTTTTTCCAACACTTCATGTCATTTTTCACAATATTGGTCATTTAATTATTTTTCAGTCTTCTTCTTCTTCCTCAGATGACAAGATTTTTTGTCAAATTTAATTTTTTTTGTTTTTTTTTTTTCGAAATTTTAGAAGTGACAATTTTTTTTTATCGAAAAAAATCATAAAGATAATTGTTCAACTTTATGAGAACTACGAACATCAGTACATAGAATTTGTAAATAAAAAAAAAACAGGTCTGAAAAATTTTCAAAATGCTCTAACTTTTTGAATTTTTATCCAAAATGGCTGCCTAACGTACGTAGCCTTCATTTTAGGACTCATTTTGTCCCCACACACACATACACACACACACACACACATTCGTAAAAACATGTTTTTCGGGTTCAGGGGGTCACAAAACGTGGAAATTTGACAAAAACTGTGGGGGTCAAATTGTACACAAATCTAATACATTCCCTAATGAGAATGTAAAAAACTCTCATAACAGGGAAAAAAACTCTCAGAAGAGGGAAAAAAAACTCTAAATGTGCTGCCTGTAGCGGAGAATATTCGCACTTCGTCACATGTAACCTCAAAATCGAAAACTTGTGTCTTTTGGGCATTTGTTGAAGAAAAGAACATATATACCAAGGGAGGGAGGCATTTTTGTCTCGCGCGACAAAAAACGCCTTTTCCCTTCCATGGTGCATAATATACTATTGTATGATATATGTAAAAGCTATGCCCCCGTCGTTTAATGCAATATACGGAAAAAGGGCACATAGGCCTGTGTGCCCTTCTTCCATCCAAGGCCTCAATTGCTTTAAATTTCGTAAAATCACTTGATATTTCTTAACATTACTTAAAATCCCTCAAAATTTATGAAAATTCCAACCAATTTCGCAAAACCCTGTTAAATTCCTTAAAAGTATTCAAAATCCACTGAAATCTCATTAAATCCCTTACAATAACCTGAAAATCCAATGCATTTTTTTTTATTCTCTTGAAATCTCTATAAATTCCTAAAATTACTTAAGGCCATATATTACTTATCCGATCCCTACCTTACCGACATTTTTTTCTCTGTAACGTTACTTCTAAATTTATTGAGATATCAAATTGAAAATTTCTATAATTAAAGTTAAAGCATTAAGGTACGTTTATCTGATATCTCAATAAATTTATAGAAGCGAAGTTCCAGAGAAAAAAAATGTCGATAAGGTAGGGATCGGATAAGTAATACATGGCCTTAAGGGCATAAATGGCCTAGTTTTGGCAAAAAATATTTATTATTGCAAGCGTAAAGTTGCGGAAAATAAATTTCTCTTATGGTAAAGTATCACATGCCCTTAAAATCCCATGAAATCTCATGAAATTCCTTTATATTTCGTAAAATCACTTGATATTCCTTAAAATTCCACAAAATATCGTTAAATCCTTAAAATTACTTAAAATCCCATGAAATCACATGAAATTCCATATTAAATCCTAATTACTTTCATAAAGTCTCTTAAATTCGCAGGAAGTCTCGTAAAATCCTTTAATATTTTCTAAAATTAAAATAAATTTCATAAAATCCATTGAAATTCTTTAAAATTACTCAAAATTTCATAAAATATATTTCTAAATCCTTTAAAATACATACGATTAAATTTCTTCAAATACTTAGGAATTCTATGAAATGCGATATATCGAAAAAGTAATATCGATATCAGAAAGAAAATATATCCATAAATCGGTATAGAGAGTATCACGCATGCGCAGAAAATTTTTAATGTACTATTTAGAGCTTATAATGACGTACAATATTAATTTAAGCCTTCAGCGTAAATTTAAAATATCAAATTTATTGATTTAAAAAAATTGAAGAATAGTTTTAGACTTAACTTTTAAACAAAATAATATTTATGTCTTTTGGATGTCTTCACTTTTGCTCTTTTCCAAAATCGCTATCGGAACTTTTTATTGATATGAAACATCGATATATCGGTTGGGTGATATCGACGTTAAAATATCGAGAAAATATCGAAAGAAAAATATCGATATCTATATCTCATCACTATAGTTCGATTTGTTAGAACGGGCGCAGTAGAGTAAACGACGTGTAGTCAGACTTTATGGTTGAAAATATGGTGAGCATAGGAGCCTCTGTTTCGCTGCACTCGCATTTTTTTGTGCGATTTTATATTTAAAAGTCAAAAGGATTCTAAAAAGGTATCAGTGAAAAATATTAATAAACATTATAGACGTTAAAAAGTTTAAGATTGAAACATAAATAATATTTGTGATTCGAAATTATTTTATGAATATTGTTTACCCTAGCGAAAGCTTCGGATTGAAATTGATTCTGAACCTATCTGAAATTTTCCGAATTATTCCGGAATTTGTATCCGAACCAAACAGTTTCATTCTGATTTAATTCGAATGAATTCACTCAATCCGAATTAATGAGAATTAATCCGAAATTTCAATCCGAATGATTCGAGTCAATCCGAATCAATCCGAGTTTTCAATCCGAATGAATGCGATCAATCCAGTCAATCAGAACTTTCAATCCGAATGGATCCGAATTAATCCGGTCTATCCGAATCAATCCGAATGATTCCGAAAAATTTGGATTGACCGAATTTATTCGGATTGAAAGTTTGGATTAATTCTGATTATTTCGGATTGACCGGTCTCATTCAGATTCATTCGGATTACAAGCACAGATTGATTTTCCTAGCGAAAGCCTTGGATTGAAATTCATTCTAATCCAATCCGAAATGTTCCGAATTATTCCGGAATTTGTATCCGAACCAAACAGTTTCATTCCCATTTAATCCGAAGGAAGTTTTCAATCCGAATTAATCCGCGGCCCATTCATAATCAACCCGAACTTTTAACTCGAATGAATCCGAATTAATCCGGGCAATCGGAATTAATCAGAATTAATCCGAACTTTTAATTCGAATAAATCCTTCCAATCCAAATGAATCCGTATTTATCCGAAGTTTTCGGAATCATTCGGATTGATTCGGATAGATCGGATTCATTCGGATTGAAAGTTCTGATTTTTAATGGGCCTCGGATTAGTTCGGATTGAAAACTTTCTTCGGATTAGATTGGTATGAAACTGTTTGGTTCGGATTCAAATTCCGGAATGATTCGGAAAAATTCGGATTGGTTCAGAATGAATTTTAATCCGAAGCTTTCGATAGGGTATATACAACGAGAATTTAATTTTAAAAAATGCTCCTTTTGAATAAAGATTAAAGGTTATTTATATCTAAATGTTATTTTAGATAATTAATTTTTATTTAAAAGGAGCATTATTAATAATAATTTCTACACTTTAATTCTCTAATCAGTTTTACTATTTTTTTTTATTTAAGAACATCTGAAGAGCATCTAATGAGAGAAAGAAACATCTTGACTTTTTTTTCCAGAATGTGGAAAATCGATTTGAGAAAAAGAACTCATGAAACAAATTCCCTACGTTGCAAAGTCCACTTCAGTGACCCCTGTGAGGCAAGGTCCAAATAAAACGAGGTCACACAGTGCACAGTGTCACAATAAATTTTTCGCGACGTTGGACATCCCCTACGAAAGCCAATGCCGGACAGGAGGGATGAAATCATGGATTTTCGTGACCGTTCGTTGCGATACGAAGAGGATCCGTGCTTCGTGAGCGACATTAGCAAATTGATAGAGATCGGATTAAAGGGTGGAAATAATGAAGGGGAAGGAGACACTCGGGAAACAGGAATGGGAAAGATGATTCTCACGAAATTAAGGGAAGGGGAACGAAAAGAGGAAACTTTATCGTTGATTCTTATCTTCTAAGTTTATCTTTCTGAATACTTAGATTCTTAAAAAAACAAAAAGAAGTCAATCAGCCTCTGAAAGTGTAACGTTACAGATTTCTGCAAGTAACAAAATTTTATTTTATTTAAATTTTTTAAATAAATGCTCTCCTGCTCACACAGAGAGTACGAAATTCGGCACTCCTATCTCTTTTGTTACTATTTTATTTATCTTATGTTTTATTTGTTTATTTCCTTACAGTTTTATTTTGTATTTTATCCTGAGTATCTCAGTTATCTTGTTATCTTAATTTATCTTGTATCTTTGAGGCTATTGCGGTTATTATTTATAATTTCTCCGAAATATTTTATTTTAAAATGTATTCTGAAGTTAAATTTGAAACCTGTTTTCTATTATATTTAAAATTAGAGTTTGAGACTTCCCTTTCTCTTTCCTTACCTTTTGCTTAACATCTTAAAATGCCTTATCTACTATTTTGAAACGCCCTTTACCTATCAATTTTAATTACCCTATTGCCTACCTTCTTAAAACCCCTTTTTTATTTACTTTTTTATTTTTAACGAGACCTATTCCCTTATTTTCATTTTTTGTAACGAGACCTATCTTCCCTTTTTTTTATCTTTATTCTTTTTTTTTTGTAGTGCCTTTTATTTTTTTTTGCAACCCCTTTATCTAGTTTTGTACCCCCTTTACTCATTAATTTTACAACCCCTTTGCTTATTTTTGTAATCCATTTATCTATTGAATTTTTGTATAAATTGTTAAATATTGCGAAATCCCTTATTAATTTCAATTTTAAAATATTAATATCGTCTTGATTGCTAAATTGTTTCGAATTGAATAAATTATTTTTAATTATTGTGCTTTTTAAACATTGAGATTTATAATTTAAGAAGACCCCCCCTCTACCATTGTTTGTCGTTTAAACTGAGCTAGTCAAATTTTTACTTAACCATAATTTTTATCGTTTTATCTTTATCTTTTATCTTTTTGATATTACCTTGAATTACCTCTTTTTAATTGTTAATTTACTTAAAATTTGCGAGACTATCGTTATCTTTTTTCTCTTTATCTCTTATCTTTTTGTAATATAGATTCCTTTTACCTTTATCTTTACCTCTTCTCGCATATTTTGATTAAATTGATTTGTCCCAAGAAAGGATTGACGCCCAAATATCTCGAAATTTGTTTCAATTATCTTTAAATTACTATATCTAAATTATCTTTAAATAAATTTTTTAAAAATTATCAAAACATTCAGGAATAATGTACGATCATTTTCAGATCGATTTTTGCAATAAAAACTTTTTCTCATTTTTTTAATTTTCTCGGTTTCTATTCAGTATACGATAACTTATAACCACCTAACGAGATGCGGAAATAGTCCGCTTTGATCTAATTTGCGTATTTATTTTGCAGAATTCTAAGCTTGTTACAAGAAAATCAAGAAAATCTTAAATAGTGAATGTTGTTCAGCTACAACATTGGTCCTTAAAGGGTTAAGGTCCTTTGTGCGCTATTTGCAGAGACCTTTAATTTTTATTTAAGCTTAAAAAAATAGCGTCACAAAAGACTTCAATGAGTTGAAAAAACTATCCTAGTTTCGGGACCTTACATTTTATAAACATTAGTCGAAAATTTTTATGGCAAAAGACCCCACAAAAAGTTCCGACTCCTAAAACGTGTGGATAACAATTTTTTCAACTGCTGAAAATAGATAAATTTGTGAAAACTGCAGTAATTTCGAGAAGTAATATTTTATTGCTGATTGTAGATGCTTATGATGTTAAAAGATTACAGAAAATAGTTTACCTCCCTAAATCTAGGATCACCCTCAATTTCCCCCTTGAAAATTGAGGGTGATCCTTGGCGTTCAATGGGATGAAACTTTTTTTAGATTCTTTGGCATCAAGCTCAACAACAATCATCAATAAAATTGTAGGTTCCGAAATAAGGCGTTTTTGAAAGATGCTTTAATTTTTAATTTTTAGAGAAATATCAAAAACATGAAAAAAAACGTAGACCTTGAATCCAAGTCAATAACATTTAGATTAATAATTCATGAGGGAATTCAAAGGAATTTAACAGAATTTTTAAGAATTGAACAGAAGTTTGAAGGGTCTAAAAAAGTTCTAAAGAAACAAAAAGATGTTTAAACAAATCAAGGCGAATTCAATTAAGTTCGAGGTGAATTCAAGAGAAAAAGAAGAATTGAATTGAAAAGAATTCAATATCAACATGAATTTGAAGAATTTCAAAGATTTTACAAGATTTAAAATATTCTAAGAAATGTTAATTGATTAACAAAAATTTCAAGGTATTGGAGAGTTTTCAAATGATTTTAAGTAATTTCAAAGGATTTTTAAAAATTTGAAAAAAGTTTCAGAATTTTCATAAGATTTCCTGACATTTATAATGACATTTATATTTTAAAGAATTTCAAGGGATTTAAAGGATTTAAAAATATTATAAATAATTTAAAAGATATTCAAGGGATTTTAAATGATTTAAAGTGTTTTAAACATATTTTAAGTGATTTTAAAAGAATTGCCCGCGTGGAAATAGCCCAGCTTAGCCATTTTTAAATGTTGGCCCTCTAGAGGCCCCACGAAGGCGCGCATCTATAGTATGCCGCGCTGAGTCCTTGCTGGGGCCTACAATGGTTGCCCCCTTAATACTTTAAAATACTTCAAAGGATCCCAAGACATTTTAAAAGATTTTAAGTAATTGAAAAAAATTTGAAGAGATTTCAAGTAATTTAAAGCACTTTAGAGGATTTAAAAAAATTTTAAGTGATTTTGGGAAATTTCAAGAGATTTTAAGGGATATTAAGAGATTTAATAGAATTTTAAGGTATTATTTCTAAAAAATTGATAATAGTTTATAAATTTCCAAGAAATTTCACAGAGATTTAAAGTTTTCAAAATACGTTAAATGATTTTAAGATATTTTAAGTGATTTTGATCTTCGCTCAAATTGCACAAATCATTGATATTTCGTCAAAATTAGATGTTTCACTTAGTTTCAGAAGGTTTAAAAGATCCAAAATTTCCAAAAAATCGTTTTTTAACTATAACTCAAAAACGGTTTTTTGTATTTTAATTTTCCTTGATTTTTCTGAACCCCGCGAGCATTCCTGACGATCTGATCCAAGAGTCGTTCAAATATCTCAAAAACTTTTAGTGATTTTTGGGAATGTCAAGTGAATTAAAAAGATTTAAAGAAGTTCAAAGAATTTTGAGAGATTTCGAGAAGATATTAAAAGATTTTAAGTGATTTTAGAGCATTTGAAGCGATTTGAAATGATTTGAAAGAATTTGAAGGTATTTCGAGGGATTCAAAAGATCAAAAAAATTCCAAATATGAAATAAAAATATTTTCAGCTTTAAAAATGGACTTTCTTTATTATTTTAATTATCTGAAAAATGTTTCTCAACCCGAAAAAGACCCGTAAGTAAATGAAAATGCATGTGGAGAGTGCGAGTCAAATCAAGAAGTCCGGAAGTCGGGATGTCAGGACAACGGAAGAAGAAGGTCGGCGGCATGTATACAGTGCAGACTGCAGACAAATTTTCAGTAAAATCCAGTGGCAGCTTTGATCTTAAATGTATGACAGTATGACATGGATACTGGAAACTGAAAGACCAATTTTTTTTGCCAATGGCTAAAGTTGAACAAGGGAAGGTCCTAGTCAGCCACGGCTGACTTATACGCGTATAAGTCATCAGCCGTAGTGGAGAAGAAGAAAGGAAGAAAATGGAAGGAAGTACGAGATAGACACAGAAGGTGCGCTACGCGAAGCGGACAGAGACAAGGTCGCAGCGTTGATGCTCATCTCTCTCTCGATCCCTCCGTCTCTTTCTCTTTCGGCCTATTTCTCTCTCCTTCTCGACAACCACGCGCAATCAATACACCCCCTCTTCTTCCACGCCACCTTCCCCTCTACACTGACAACCTGTACCCCACCAGCCTGATAGCAACTTTCCACCCGCAACTCCTACACCACGCGCACCACCTGGTTGTCCTCCACATCACCCCGAACCCCATCTTCCCCTACAACGCAGCATTTCCGCTCTTCTCCTACTCTGTCGCTCTCTGCATCTCTCTCACTCTCTCTACCTCTCTTTCTCTTTCTTTACACGTTTATGGCTCTCATGCGATCCACCATGATCGAATCAGCTGATACAGAAAATGCGCGCACCCTATCGCTCATCGTAAAACCCAAGTCCGTCATTTTCTGCCAGGAGCACATTTCGATTCTTTTCAGACATGCTAGGATACTCTAGTCCTCTAAAAGTAGGCGGCAGACAGGTAGAGGAGCAAAGTTTAACCCTTAAAGATACGTCCACAATAGAAATGAAGAACCATCCTTAACACGGTTCAACAAAATTTTACCATTTCGCGGTGAAACTTTTTGTCCCCATATTCATTAAAATTGGTCTCATTTTTTCCTATTACAAGATGTCCATAAATATATTTCCAAAAAATATTTAGCTATTATTTCCACAGATGGCGCTGTGATCACTAATGTCTTATAGTTATAAAAAGTAGATAGTCTGAGGTTTATAGACATAGTGTCATTTTTTGCGTATTACGTTTCCAGAATGAGTGACTTAAGGACAAATGGCAGACGTAACTTTAGTCATATATTTTCTGCCAAAATTCTCTTAAATAAATAAATAAAATATATTTTGCACAGCAGAGAGCAGTGGATTAATCTTTTTTTCATTGCTGTCTGCTGCCCAAAATGTATTTTATTTAATTATTTACGAGAAAGTTGGCGGAATATATATGGCTAAAGTCACGTCTGACATTTGCCCTTGAGCATTGAAAAAAGGAGTTTCAAGTAACAGGTCATTACAGACTAGTTTAGACCTCCGCCCCTTTAAACTGTTGCGTAATTGTCTCTAATACTTTTTTGATCAACGTAATCGACGCATTAGAAACGTAAGGAAATCTTTAGGTAGATATTAACTTAAAACGAGGAAATGTAAAGAATATGGACAACCAAACGAAATAAGTAGGAACGAAATAATACATATATGTAAATAGAATCTTTAAAAAAAATTTTTTTAATTAGGCGACATATTCATTCTATTCGGATTTACTATCCTGAACCCATGGATTTTGCAACCAATTTTCATACGAAGAGATCACTTGGAATCAAAATATCGGATGAGAGTAATATTTTCGTGATTTAAAAAAAAAAAGTATAATAAATACAATGTTCATTTGTTAAATATATTACGTAACAGTATCGATTTACCCTCCTCCCCCCATGTAACAGATCGTAACATTTTATCAACCCCCCTCCCCCTCAAAAGCTCTTACGTAATTTATGGATGGCCCCTAATTAATAATACTATTATGAACTATTTAAGTTGTAGTAGCTATTTAAGTTGTAGTATCATATTAATCATATAAATTTTTATGAATTCGAATCCGGGGTTAGTTCGACCCCATGAGTTCAGGATCAAGGTCATGCCTAGGTCAAAAAAATAAAAAACGATTGAATCGGAGGGTACCACTCTTCTCAGACGTTTCTGGGGTTGCTCAATCCGAATCTAATCCCGGATTCCGATTCAACGACCTCAAAAACGTATAGACATGGTGGTTTAGCTCGGGTAGCAGAACATTTTTTTTGTGGAGCTGTGTTTTTGATGTTGAATTCAAATCCGTCCGCAGAATTGCTGTAGCACGTAAGGATTTCGAGATATCCTAATCTGATATCCTAATTCAAAATGTGATATACGCCCATGCGCATAGACCAAACGAAATTGCTAACTTGGAAAATCGCTTAAATACATTTTAAGAAACAGAATAAGAATAGAAATAAAATCGCTTGTGGGTAAAGAAAATAATCTTCGCTTCGGAATATTCAGGCTTACGTCTGACTACGGCCCAGCGGAGACACTTTTCATTTTACGCTGGTGTAGCAGAGTGGGGATGCAGGTGAGCGCGGCGATCGAGAAAACTCTTCTCGCGCATCTCCCTCCATTCGACTCTGCCCTCACCCACGACCTCCCATGCTGCCCTAGGGCCTTAAAAGGACGCGCTCGACATGAAATCGACAGATTGGTTGGGGCTGGTTGCCAGCCCTCAACTAACTAGACCAGATGGTTGCCGCTCTAGGTTCTAGCTCCAAATACCCTGGACCGGCTGCCGGTCTCTGGGTACTACGTCTACGATTGGGACTGATTGCCAGTCCCCAACTCGCCAGACATAAGACGGTACCTGCTCTTAGGTCTCCGCTCTAAACATCCACGGCCGACTGTCCGTCGTGGACCCTACGCACTCTGTAACTGACGCTTGTGCTACGCTCTGTAAATCGCTGTCAGGAAAATAAATAAATAAGTCTGATTCTCTTTAACCATAGTGAGTGTTAATTTTGAACCCTCTTTGGATTCCCCTCATTCTAGAAAAGACTCATCTATCCTATCTTGTGACGTTATCCTACCTTCTCGATCGCTCTTACTGCGCTACGATCCTTACTACCCAGACTTACGTAAAGGGGATCGTATCAAATGTTCCTAACGTTTCAAAAAATGGGTGAACTTTCGAAAACCTCATCCCTCCGATTTTGTTTAGACCAAATATACTCACATACTTTTATACACTGATTACGAATATCATCGTGAAAATTGGATTAAATTACATTTTTCAAGTAAAAATCCAAAAACCCGTTTTTACCAAAAAAGTTTTTTGATATTATTTTGAAAACAGTCTGATGATAAAAGTTTCAAACAAAATTTGTAGAGTTTAATAAAATACATCTTTTATCTCTCTTACATTTTTCCTCTAAAAGCATTATTTTTCGATAGATCATTAAGGGTTTGTCCCTTTGGCTAATAACAGAGATGCATTAAGACACACCTTGCCCCTTTTACAATGTATTTATTTTATTAACATTTTTCTTTTTTTTTCGAAAAATAATGGTTTACCAGAAAAATGTGTACAACTTTAAGGATGTATTTTTTCACGATCTACAATTTTTATTTTGAAATATTTTTTCTAAAACTTTCTCTTTATCGATATAAAGTGGAAAAAAGCGAAAAATGAGGTTTTTTTTTAGTTACGACCTTGAGGATGTCATTCCAGCCAATTTTTATGGTCATTTTCGGAATCAGTGCGTCAAAATACGTAAGCATGTATACTTAGCCTCAAAGAAATTATGTGGTTTTCGGAAGTTTATCCCAAAAAATTTCAAGGAATTTGACAAAATTTTCAAATACATAGTTCAATATATTTTTAGATGATTTCCAAGAATTTCTATGGATTATAAAAAATTTCCAGGGATTCAATGGGATTTCATTGAGTGTAAAAATATTTTAAATAATTTCAGGATTTTAAGAGACTTCTAACCGTTTTGAGGGATTATAAAGATATTTTAAAGATTTTTCTTTTAATTTCAAGGTGTTAAAAAGTTTCAAGTGACGCCTGAGAATTTAATTCGAGAAGATTGTAATTTAAATTTGACAACAGTTTTTTTGAAAGATTTCAAGAGATTTTCGGATATTTTAAGGGACTTTAGAAGTTTAGAAAAACAACAATAAAGTTTCTGAAGATCCAAAAAGAAATAAGTTTTTTTTAGGAATTTGAAAAGCATTCAATAGATTTCAAAAGATTTCGCAAGTTTCTTGTGAAAATTTAATGGATTTAATAAAAATTTAATGTTTGAATTTCAGAAAATATTTGTTTTTTGATTTAGATAAACTAAAAAGATTTTTGAAGTTTTTAAAATCTTTTAAAATCCCTCGGAATTCCTTAAAATCACTTAATGATTTGAATCTTTTGAAATCTGTGAGTTTCTGTGAAATTTCTTGAAAATTGTTAAACTATTCTGAACTCTTTTGAAATCTCCTTAAATTCTTTTAAATCCGTTGATATCCCTTAAAATCTCTTGAAATTCTCTAAAATCACTGAAAATTTATTGAAATCCTTTAAAGTCTCTTCAAAAACTTTGAAATCTCCTTAAAATCCCTGGAAATTATAAAAAATCCTTCAAAATATAATCTCTTTAATTGTAAAAGAAATCTTTTCAAATCATTTGACATTTTACGAACTCACCTTGATGTCGAATTGTTTTGAATTCTTTTCAATTCAACTTGAATTCTCTTAGATTCTTTTGACTTCCTTTGAATTCCTTCGAATATCTTCTGAATTCTTAATTTAAGTTTTTATTGACTTTTATGACAATAGGTACTGTGATGGCTGAATTTCATTTTCTTCTGTGAAATTTATATGCAAATTGAAGAGTTATTAATTAACGAACTAAATTACTTTTTCAACATTTTTGCAGGAGATACGTACTTTGAATTTTTTTCGGGACAAAATTTATTTTTAGAGTGTAATTTGAAGAGTCAAAGGTCTTATCAATATTCATTCATATTAATTATCGTGTACCTGCTTAATTAGGACCTCCGTGTATATTATTAAAGATGCACTACTAAATATCAACGAATATGGGTCACCGACGCGCAATCCGCAACGCGACATGGATTTAAGCCAACAGCGCGGTGGTTCTGCAGCTCTTCGGACATTTAAAATAATTCTTTGGAAGTTTTCCATTCCTGAAAACCTTTCGCCTTTTTTATCGAGTGTCAAACGCAAAGCTGGATTCCTCTGAAATATGTACAGAACTTATTTACAACTTTTTTTATACATTCCTATAGAACATCTGAAAAACATGGCACACATTAAGATTTTCCCTTACCTATTTGAATAAAAAGAAATAAATTAATTAATTCCCACCGATTTTCCAGTTGTATAGTAAAGAGCTGCTGATTTAAATATACACAATGTCGATATTTTTGAATGACTCATTTTTTCCTTTTCTTTTTCCTTTTCCACTTATATCTGTTAAAAATTATACAGATTATTGTTTGTTCGGTTTTATGAAGATATTGAAATAAAATAAGAAAGAAATTCTATTAAATATTTCCATTGTTGTCCATTTTCCACAATTGCATTGTGAATTAAAATATGTAAAAGGTGAAAACAGCACTTTTAAAATTTGAATTTGAATCTTTTGTCCTATAATTTTAAGGCGAATCAATACCTTTTACAGTTTTACGTTTTTATGGCACGAATCGCAGTACTTAACTTTTATTGCAATGCGGCAACTGCCACTGCATAATTTCTTTTTGAATTAAAACAATGTGGTTTGAGATTCAATCTTTATTGAGAAAAGTCTATAAAAGAATCTCATCTTCGTTTAATAATGGAAAGGAACATAATGGAAGAAACGCAGATTCATTTAAAGGACAGATTATGTCTTAAATCTCAACATTCATTCGGATGTTTGAGTTCTTTTATTTCCGCGAAACTCTAATAAGAATTCTTTAAAATATAAAATCTAGGACATGAATAAATCTGATGACTGATCCTGATTTTTTTTCTCCAGTCCTCATTATGTTTAATTTATTGCACCTCGAAAGAAAAATCAATGATCTAAACCTTTTCGGTTTTTAGCTATCCCGGGTAGAAATTGTACTAGGGCCCAAGTTGAGTTATAAATAGTTTTAAGAATTTTAAGAGATTTTTAAGGGACTTTAAGAGATTAAAAGTGATTTTAGATAACGTCAAAAGATATTTTAAGAGATATCAAAAGATTTAGAAGTATTTAGGGAGGATTTGAAAAGAATCCAGAAGAGATTAACGAATTTCAAGAAATTTCTTAGAAACTGAAAAGTTTCAAGAGATTTCAGGTGATTTTAGGAAGTTCCAAGAAATTTCAAGAGATTTTTTTAAAGATTTTAAGAAATATTAAAGAATTTGAAGAGGTTTTAAGTGATTTAAAACGATTAAAAAAGATTTTGTTTGTTAAATTGAGACCCCCTTTATCTGTCATTTTTATCTTTTTCTATGCGATCACGTAATATAGATTTCCCTTTTCGTCCTGCGATATTATAATCTTAAAAATTTAACTATTGTTAATTATATTTTTTAATCTTGTATTTCACATATTTAAATAAAATGAATTTAATTGTTTTTCATTTACATGATATCTCATTTTCCTTATTATCCTTTATCTTTATTCTTCTTTGTCGTTTTCTTTGGATTATCGCTTGTCATTTTATTTAAAGGGATAAACTTCCGAAAAGGGTACACCTCCGATTTCCTTGAAACTGCCTATACCTATGTATTTTGATGCGCTGATTACGAATATGATAGTAAAAATTGTCGAATAGTCGATTTTAATGGAGAAAACATGAAAAAACCATAAAAATCATGGTTTTTCGTGTTTATCTCCGTCAATATGCATACTTAAAAAAATATTTTAAACAAAAGTTGTAGATCTCAGCGAAATACACATTTTTTTTGCAAGCATTTTTTTACGAGTGATAGTTTCTGAGAAAATCAGTGATACATCGACTTTCATAAAAAAATACCCATAAACCATGGCTCTTTACATTCTAAGGGAAATCTTGTAGAAAAAAATCATTATAAAGGGAAATAATGGTAAAAGGAAATGGTAAAGGAAAATGCTAAAGGGAAATGCTAAAGGGGTATGGTAGAGAGAAATGGTAAACGGAAATGGTAAAGGGAACTGGTAAAGGGAAATGGTAAAGGGAAGTTCATGATAAAGAAAAATGGTTAAAGGAAATAATTGTAAAGGGAAATCATGGTAAAGTGAAATGGTAAAAGGAAATTATGGTAAAAGGATATGGTAAAAGGAAATGATAAAGCGAAATGGTTAAGGGAAATCACGGTAAAGGCAAATGGTAAAGGAAAATGGTATAGGGAAATGATAAAAGAAAGTCATGGTAAAGGAAAATAGTTACAGGAAATCATTGTAAAGGGAAATCATGGTAAAGCGAAATGGTAAAGGGAAATAATAAAGGGAAATAACGGTAAAAGGAAATGGTAAAAGGAAATGGTAAAAGGAAATGATGAAGCGAAATTTTTAAAGGAAATCACGGTAAAAGCAAATGGTAAAGGAAAATGGGAAAGGGAAATGGTAAAAGGAAATTTTAATAAAGGGAAATAATGGTAAAGGGAAATGGTAAAGGGAAGTCATGGTAAAGGAAATCGTTGCAAAGGGAAATCATGGTAAAGCGAAATGATAAAGGGAAATGATAAAGGGAAATGGTAAAGGGAAATGGTAAAGGGAAATCATTATAAAAGGAAATGGTAAAGGGAAATGCTAAAGGGATATGGTAATGAGAAATGGTGAAGGAAAATCATGATAAAGGGAAATGGTAAAGGGAAATGCTAAAGGGAAATGCTAAAGGGGTATGGTAGAGAGAAATGGTAAAAGGAAATGGTAAAGGGAACTGGTAAAGGGAAATGATAAAAGGAAGTTATGGTAAAGGAAAATGGTTACAGGAAATCATTGTAAAGAGAAATCATGGTAAAGCGAAATGGTAAAGGGAAATGATAAAGGGAAATGCTAAAGGGATATGGTAATGAGAAATGGTAAAGGAAAATCAAGGTAAAGGGAAATGGTAAAGGGAAATCATGTTAAGGTGAAATGGTAAAGGGAAATGGTGCTACCGCGGTGAAGAGCGTGAGTAGGCACCAAGCTGAAACTAATGGATGTACCTTTATGGGTTTTTAAAAAAATTCTTTGAACTAAAAATGTGTATTTCGAGGAGATCTACAATTTCTGTCTGAAACTTTTGTTAAAATTTTGCATATTGACGGAGATAAACTCAAAAACCCATGATTTTTATGGTTTTTTCATGATTTCACCATGAAAATCGACTATTCGCCAATTTTTACTATCATATTCGTAATCAGCGCATCAAAATACATAGGTATAGGCAGTTTCAAGGAAATCGGAGGTGTACCCTTTTCGGAAGTTCACCCAGCGAATGTTTACTTATCCTGAAACGTTCAATTAACATTCAGTGAAGTTCTCTTTTCTTGGAATAGGGATCGTTTTTGTGACAAGGAATTAAACCTTTCGCGGTTTTAGTGTCGATGAGATACCTGGCGATTCGAGCATTGTCATGCGATCATGGATTCGCTCGATTGGGCAGAATCATCGCCGTGTTTAGGAATCGATTAGGGGCGTGTTCAAAAGCTGCTTCGTGAGTGATTTCTCAACCTGCCAGAAATGTTTAATTTGTGCCTCGCAGCGACAAGAAGCTCCGAAGAAGACACCACGTTCTTGTCGAGCCCTGCAGACTTTGGCGTCGTCCCGAAGGAAGCCTTGTTGAATCCATTGGTCCCATTATTTAGCCAGTTTCGATTATTTTGGGATTTCATGTATCTAAAATCACGGGTTCTCTTGTGTGATTATAGCGTAGTGTAATTTTGTGCCCACTGGTTGATCTAGGCTTATCATATACGAGTTTTCTACTTAATGTCTGGCCGGCATCTTTCTGAAAGCACTGACAACTACTTTAAGGTTGATAGATCGTTCTGGCTTGGTCAAGGACTGTAACCATGACGCACCATTCATTTTGATGGGAAATTTGACCTTTAAGGTGATTAGCGAAATTCCAACGTTCGCTCGTAAGCATCACTTTCGGCCAGGTATCCTTCACTAAGTTTTCATCCCGTCTTCGTTGACTTGTAATTTATGATATCAATGACTGGTAGTTGATTGGCTTCATAATACGCACTATTCCATTTTTATGGTAGCTTCTCCAGGACTCCATACTGTCAATGCGAGGACTTATATTTTATCCATGTATTTCTTGTCTCTTATTTGTGGATGATTTTTTTGATCGATTTCTATTTTATTCGCTCGATATTTTTGGATTATTGAACGTTCGTCGTATGGAAATTATTTATCGATTCTCGAATTTTTTCAGATCGTTATTCGCTATCATTTGTTGATATTGTGGTCATTTGTGTGCAAAGTGTGGGCATTAACGACGAACTTGATCTTGAACATATCGATACCAAAGAATAATATTATTTGTACTTTCTTAACATTGAATTTAGAGGCATCGAAATAAAGTGACAATGTTAAAGGCGGATTCGAGCGGATTCTTATTTTGATTACCCGTTTGAACAACCGTCTAAGTAGCGGATTGTACATGCAGAAAATAATCCGTTACATTAAATTGTCTATTTTGTTCAGCTAAATTTCTTTACAATCAGGATTCTTTTGTATGCTACTTTAAAGAGACCACCAATTTATTATAAATTGAAAAGTAGCGTTACAACTTTTATTTTCAAATGCAGTTGAACTTGAAAATTTTTTCTTATAATCAAAAAAATGACAAGTTCAGGATTTTAAGGAAATGTTTAGAGATTTATATTTAGATTTAGTATTTCAAAACAAGTAAAATATTAAGCTTTTGTAGAAATTGCCTGTTATAATTCCCAGCCTGAAAAATTAATAGAAAAATTACCCGACTAGCACCCGACCAGTATCCGCCTAGAAAATTTGAAAAAAAAAAAAAAACAGATCGACTAGTCCCCGACTAGCGCCCGATTTGAAATGGTGTCAAATGGGGCTATTTTTACATGGGATACTGCACGGAATTTAAATTTACTGAATTTATTACAGACGTTAAACCGCAATTAAGTTAAATTTGAGTTTCACTCAAGCGTATTGGAAATGTAGAGGGTACGTCTCTTTTCCCAGGTATTAAAAAATCGAGTTACACTTTAATTTAAAGCACCCACCTAAACTTTCGCCTAATTCGTTTAATCAGAAAATATTGCCGAGTTACGTAACCTCGTACAGAAGCAGCTGTTAAGAGAAATAACACAAACAGGTACAATAAAATTCATAATCTCACGATAAAATTTTAAAATGAAAAAAATTGTCTGCTTTTATATTTTGCGAAATTAATAATTGCTTGGTCAGTTTTTCTTAACTACTTTAGAATTTTTCATGGCTGAGATTCATTTGCCATCAGATATTTGAGAGCTGAAATGAAATACTTCTAAATTCTCTTTGTTAAAATTAGGGGCAATCCAAAAATTTTGTAACACCTTTTTCTTCTCTTTTTTATCCCCCCCCCCCCTCCCAATATAAGTCGTAACAAAATGGTTTGGTCTCCCCCTCTACCTCTATGTTATGTAATTTTTTCAAATATTTCCATCATTTTCTCTCATTAAGTAAAATTTAGCTACTTATATCAAGCTACTTTGTAATCCTGTGAAATTCCTTGGAATTTAATTTAATTTTTTTAAATTTATAACCTAAAGTTTTCTAGAAATCCGTTGAACCTTTTAAAATACCTTAAAGTGCTTTGAAATTTTAGATGATTTCAAGAAATTTAAAAAGAATTTAAAGAATTTCATAGAATTTAATAGGATTTCAAGGGATATCTAAAATAAGTGCGATTTGTGAATCAAAATAAACCCTAATATAGATAGAAAATAGATCGAATCCCTAGCGAAAGCTTCGGATTGAAATCTGAACCAATCCGAAATTTTCCGAATCATTCCGGAATTTGTATCCGAACCAAACCGTTTCATTCCGATCTAATCCGAAGGAAGTTTTCAATCCGACTTAATCCGAGGCCAATTCAAAATCAATCCGAACTTGTAATTCGAATGAATCCGATCAATCAGAATTAATCCAAACTTTCAATCCGAATAATTGCGGTCAATCCGAATGAATTCGGTCAATCCAGTCAATCAGAAGTTTCAATCCGAATGGATCCTAATAAATCCGGTCTATCCGAATGAATCCGAATGAATCCGAAAAATTCGGATAAATTCTGATTGACCGGATTTATTCGGATTGAAAGTTTGGATTAATTCTTATTAATTCGGATTGACCGGTATAATTCGTATTACATGTTCGGATTGATTTTGACAAGGCCTCGGATTAATACGGATTAAAAATTTCCTTCGAATTAAATCGGAATAAAACTGTTTGGTTCGGATACAAATTCCGGAATGATTCGGAAAATTTCGGATTGGTCCAGAATGAATTTCAATTCGAAGCTTTCGATGGACATACGTTTTATGATAAGAATGAAGTTTAGAGTAAACGATTTTAAAACGCCCAAAAAAGGATTCATGACATTTCTACAAGAATCATCAGTTTTTTAGGTAATTTTCTTTTAAAAAAGCTGCACGTAGTGAGCAAATTACACCGGCAAGAGTGAAGGTATCACTTTTATCAGGAAATCTTTTTCACAAATGAAGGGAAGTGCATTATTTCCCAGTGCGATGATTTCATGAGCGATAAACTACAATTCCCCTAATTTATCGTGAAGAAATCTACGATAGTCTTCATTTTTTACAGGATTCATTTTATTTTACGGCCGAGGCTGTGGTTGAAGTGCTGAACGTACAAATGACCAATTTATGGATTGATTGCATTTTAAACTAGAAACAGTTTTAAAGTATTGATTAATTTGCATTGCAAATAATTTTGCATAAAAGAATCTTGTAAGGCCTATTTTTATTTTTAGTTATAACAGTCCCATATCCTCTTGCCATCTCTCTATCTGCCAGACTGTCACCTCTCCACATCAGTCCCTCCCTCTCCCTCTCTCTCAACGTCGCTTAGTCTTTCATTATGTTTCCTCTTCCTCTTCACCCCCTCTCACCCTCCTGTAACGTTATCCTTTTATCCTCCTCTCCCTCCCATCCCTTCACCGATCTTTCCCTCTTTTTTCCTCTCTCCCTGAGAGTAGGAAAGATCGTCAGTTTCAAGATTTTCATACGATTTTCAGACATTTTTAATCATTTTTAAGTATATAAATGAATTTAAAGGATTGCAAGATGGTTTAAGTAATTTAAAAAAAAATTCAAAAGATCTTAAGCGATTAAAAACGATTTAAAAAGATTTTAAGTGATTCTAAAAGGATTGACAATATTTTAACGATTTTCAAGAAAATAATTTAAAGAGATTCAGAGTAATTTTTAAGAATTAGTAGGGATTTAATTGGATTTTAAAAGACATTGATGTCCAACGCGTGAATAAATGAGTAAAACCGAAACCATACTACTCGTCCATCCCCTCTCTTACCATCTTTGAAGGCTCAGCTGTCGAGCGGACGAAGCCGAGTGGTCCCGAAGGACGCTTGAGCGTCACGCTATTCGCCAGTGGCAAAACGAGAAGAGGAGAATTCTCGGTGAAGCGCTCGGAGAAGGGGAAGAAATAGGAGGAAAGGAGAAGCTCAAGAACTGCGTGTTAGACATCTCTTAAAAGAATTTAAAGAGATTTTAAATGATTTTAAAAAATATCAAGAGATTTAGAGAGATTTTGAATGATTTTAAATAATGTCAATGAATTTGAAGGGATTATAAAAAATTTTCAAGCGATTTAAAGAGATTTCAACAGATTTCGAGAATTTTAAACAATTCGAATAGACTTCGAAGAGACTTTAAAAGATTTCAAGAGAATTTAAATGATTTTAGGGGATTTCTGGAGATTCCTAGAAGATTTTTGAAGATCATTTTGAAGAAATCTTACAGGACTTGAAAGATTGCAAGAAATTTTAGAGGATTTTAATGAATTTCATGCAATTGTAAAGGATTTTAAGGAATTTTGAAAGATTATTCGGAATTATCTTATAATTCCCACTCTCCCCTCTCCCTCTCTCACTCCTTCTATCCTCTATCCCTTCTCCCTCATTCTCTCTCACCTTCATACTCTCTTTCCCTTTCCTCATTCCTTCTTTTCCTCCTTCTCTCCCTCTATTCCTTTCTCCTTTCCCCCTCTGCTATTTCCCGCTTCTAACTCTCTGCTCCTCTACCCCTTCTCCATCATTATCTCCCGCCCCTTTCTCAATCCACCTATCCCCCTCTCTTTCACTCACTCTTCTTTGTCCCTCTTCATCATCATCCCTTTCCACTTCTTCACCCCCTCTTTCACTCCTTCACCCCTCTATTCCTTTCCCCTTTCCTCTCCCTCCCCCACTTTCTCCCTTCTCTCCATCTGTCCCCTGCCATTTTCCCTTTCCTCATTCCCTCTTTTCCTCTACCCCCTCTCCCTCATTATCTCCCACCCCTTTCTCATTCCACATATCCCCCCTCTCATTTACTCACTCTTCATTGTCCCTCTTCATATTCCCCCTCTTTCCATGTCCTCACCCCCTCTTTCACTCCTTCACCCCTCTATTCCTTTCTCCTTTCTCCCCCTACCATTTCCACCTTCCCACTCTCTTTTCCTCTACCCCCTCTCCCTCATTATCTCCCACCCCTTTCTCATTCCACCTATCCCCCCTCTCATTCACTCACTCTTCATTGCCCCTCTTCATATTCCCCCTCTTACCATGTCCTCACCCCCTCTTTCACTCCGTCACCCCTCTATTCCTTTTCCTTTTCCTCTCTCCTCCCCCCATTTTCTCCCTTCTCTCCATATGTCATCCTATTCCTCCCCTCTATTCTCCTCACCCCACCTCTTTACTTCACTCTCTCCCTCCCGATGTTGCTGACTATACATAAGTTTCAGCAGTGAGTACTTTATACAAGCTGGTACAGTCAATTAATTTTTCCTGAAGTCGCATAAAAGACGAACCTTTTCATGACACTCCTTTGGAGCGCCAGCAGGTTTACGTGACCCAATCCGCCGCTGCGGTTAGTTGACCTGGTTTCTTGGTCGATTCCTTCGATCAACCGCAGCGAGGGATTAGGCCAGGATGACAGTTTTGATGAAACGAGCTTCAGCTTTGACGCATTGGGCAAAAAGGATTTCCTAAACTCATTGCAGAAAAGGCCAACATTCCCCTCATTCTCTTTATAAACGTGCTTATCAGCCACAGTCGAGTTTCAACTTTCTCACTGCAAGCGAACGAACTTTCGAGTCAAACTATTGAGCATCGCAAAGTTCAAAAAATTATGTCATTCATCTAAGTGGCCAACTATAAATTACGTAACACTTTATTCTCTTTTTTGTTGACCCGCCCGCCCTCGGGTAAAAATTTGTAATAATATAGTTTGAACCCCCTCTCCCTCCCCACGCACAGTGGGGCCAAAAAAATGTCCGTGGACAAATTGATATTCAGAAGCCATTTCTGAACCAATTCGGACTCCCGATGACCACAACGGGTTAAAGAATTATCAATTGTTATCGATTGATAGCAAAGAGTCATTGGTAAATAACAAGATGCTAATACATCATAGAAACGCAATTTTTTTCTCAAAAAATGCCTAAGATGATACAAATTTGTTTATACAATTGTTTTTAACAATTTAAATTGTTTATTGTCATGTAGACTCCCTGAAAGTTTCAAAATTAGTCATTTACATTTCATTACGTGGAAAAAACCAAGTTTCTACCTCTAAAAATAGCCAAACAGTGCATTTGTTAATTAAATTTGTTTAAACAATCATCAAT
>JAUESH010000044.1:4560817-4575335 GCA_032275165.1 Synergus magnus | reverse complement strand
AATGATTTCCCTTTACTACTATGATTTCTCTTTACAATGATTTCCCTATAGCCGGGCAAATTTTATTGAATAAATTCGTCTAACCATTGACATTCTGCTGTAGCCGGACGAATTATTTTTTATGAATTCGTCCGACTACTGGCACTCTCCGCTGTAGCCGGACAAATTATTTTGGATAAATTCGTCCGGCTACTGGCATTGTACTGTAGCCGGATGAATTAATTTTGTCAAAAACGTCCGTCTAACCGGAAATGTAGACGCATTGTTTTTAATTTTACTTATAATTATTTAATAATGACTGAAAAGTTTTGAACGTTCAAATGAACGGATTTTTATATTTATTGTATTTTAAACTAGAAGCAGTTTTAAAATATTGTTTCATTTGCATTGAAAATAATTCTGTATGAAAGAAACTTGTAATGTCTATTGTTATTTTTAGTTGGGATAATATTTTTTGATAAAATAGAATTCGGAAAAAATATTTTGTTCATTTGAACGTTCAAAACTTCTGGTGCATTATTTAATGTAAAAGAATCTGATTAAAATTAAAGAATTTTCTTTGAAATATATTAAACGGCAAATTAATCTCTTTCTTCCTATTTTCTAGAATTAATTTTAGCAACCCTTTTTAACGTGGAAAAGGGTTTGTTATTTTTCCTTCGCGATGAATTAGAAAGAGGCCTCACTCTTAGAATTTATCAGAGTGCAGTCATTCAAGGATTCCGTTTAGTAGAATTCATCATGGTGCAGTTTGAAAAACAGTATGAACCTTACATTTTGCCAACAAAGGTACATAAATACTTACTTAAAAAAAAATCAAATTTCATTTCTTAAGTCACGATTATCTCCTACTAAATGAAAAAATTATTTTAGGAAGTTTGTGAATTCGCAATAAAAATAAGATGTGTTCATTTCGTTAAAAAATCAGCTGCGAGTGTCTTCAAAAAACTTATAGAACTTTTTAAGGATTTCGAATTACTTCTCGATAAAACCGTTCAGTTATTTGGAAAAAAATTGCACGTCTTTGATGAAAAGGGTAGATAGAAGCTATTTTACAAATAAATTGGTAGATAAATTTAGTTAATAAAAATGAACGAATTTGACCAAAATAATTTCAGAGCGAAGTGAAATTTATGTTGTGATGGGTGCGATAGCTAAATATTCTCCTGATGATGTATCAAGATACTCAAGTACCATTTTTAAACAGATTCTACAAGATATGAAAGTGCAGGTAAAATATAAGAATAACTATAAAAGTCAATTTAAGGATAAAATATTTTTCTAAGGAGTTTAAAAAACATTAAATTGTTTTCGGTAATTAAATAGTACAAGGAGGAGAGTGATGGCGTTCAATCAGCGAGATTTTCACAGTATTTTGAAGCTTTAACCGACTTGATGGAAAACTTTACTCCCTCTCCGATTGATGAAAACAACAAACAATATTACGAAGAAATATACAAATACATAAAAAGGCTCAGTGAATTTGATGAAAGTAGTAAATTCCATTCCACAAAGAAATTTTATGAAGAAAAAAAGATAGCAGCATCTATGAACAAACGGTCGGCTATTGAATTATTGATTAGGCACTGGATTTTTTTCGGTCCAATGATATATAAAGATTATGAAATTTGGCACAAACGACTCAAAATGTTATCAGAGAAAAGCGGGAAAACTGCAGAACTTGGCTGGCGTGCGATGAAAGTATTTTACAAAGCGATTGCTGACTTGTTGGAAAATGGAGACACAGCCGAGGAAAGAAAAGTACTTCTAGTAGGTATCTATAACTTATAAGTCACAGTGTTCGAATAAATATTATATCTTTTTCATGAATACCTTCCTTTTCTAGTTTTTCAGAGAATACTTTCTGAGTTACCTTTCACAACTTGGCCAGAATTCAAATTTAGTACAATTGATAATTTGGGGATACAGTCAAATGGCACCAGCTTGCAAGAAGCATTTAACTAGTGAAGAAGTCTACGAGATGTATTCATTGATAGCACGAAGATCTATTTCTCTGAATATTAGGTAAACTTTTACTAATTAAAAAAAACAGTAAATAAAATGATTATGGCATTTGCATATTTGTAATTTCTATTTGCAGCGACGACGCGAACATTGAAGAAATTCCGAGCTACCTGGAGTCCCTTTCTAAAATTCTAATCAATCTACCAAATGTGACGATCGATCAGATAAAATTGCTTTCAAAGCTTGGGACTCTTTTAATTAAACGATTTCCTGAGTTTCGTATATTTTCTCAATCGAATGCAATCCAATCCCTGAGGAAATCGATTACGAATATCGGATACCTAAATCAGAACCTTCAACAGGAATATTTCTATGATCTAAGTAAGTCTAGTCAATCAATAAAGATTAATGATTTATAATTTATAAATTTAACTTCTGCAAAACCTATCGTTTTCTCTTTTTTCAGTTTACAACGGAATACTCTGGACATGTTCTCACACTTTGTTTATAGACGCAGAACTAGCACGCAGTACTTTAAAAGAACGCCCAATCTGCTACAAAAATTACTTACCCCTCTGGCAAGAAGTATTCGATATCAGTAAATACAAATTCGAAACAGGGCCACAAGTAATAAAGCAATTAATCAAACAATTAATTACTACTTGCACCACCTTAATGAATACCTTAAATCTGAAAACAAAAACGAAGGAAGACACTATATATTCCGACATCGCTTTATCTCAAACCGCAGAGAACGAAACTGATTTTCGTATATTTATCAACATGGTTGACTTGTACGTTGAAATCTTTGAGAAACTCGATTTCTCTCTACTGGAGGATTGGCTCTCAAAACTTTTATACGAGATCATAAGGAACTCTTACAGGCACCCAATGGTTTCTGGATTCTACAAATTAACCCACGTGATTCTCCAGATATCAGAAAACTACTGGAAGAACATAGATCCCAAGAACCAAACTTTCGAGATGATCTCCAGATTTCTATCAAGCACTTTGGATCTAATTTACGGATTTTACCACGAATTACAAATAGCTTGTGTCTATTTAATTTTGGACGCACCAATCGTCTTTGTACAAACTGAATTAAAACGCACACTCCCTGTTTTCAAAATTGCTTTCACGATCGGATTGAGTGATTTTGCTCTTGCTGCATGTGCTCTTGACACTCTTGAACTCTGGACTCGCGAATTGGCTAGCACTCATCCAGAGGAAGTGAAGGAATTATTGCTTGAAGTAGTTCCCAGTCTCGAGCCTTACCTCCAGAGCAAAGAAAGCGCAACTGAATTGTTGCAAGATATTTTAAAAACGCAAAGGAAGACTATAACTCGCGTGACTCTAAAAGACGAGACGAAAACCTTAGAAGAATTTCAAAGAAGAATTCTCTTATTTCTAGGTTCTCTTTCCACAGAAATTACACACAATTTCGTTTACAAAAGATCCCAAGACACGAAAGCAACCTGGGATAAAAAGGACTTGTTGGAGTATACTCTCTTTTTTCCAGATATGAGGCTTTATATTCATTTTGATAATATTCTTCCCAGAGTTGTCGACTTGGCTCTAAGTTCCGGGGACAGACGAACAAGAATGTGTGCCTGCGAAGTTCTTCATGCGTTGATAATAGTAATTCTAGGAAAAACGAGAGATACTTTAAATAAACCGAATCCCGATCGTTTTGCCCATATGTATAAAATTCTCTGTCCGGCGATGTTGAAACTAGGATCAGATTCCGATACAGTTGTGAGGCAACTATACTATCCAACTCTTTTGCAAATGACGCATTGGTTAAGCTCGAAATTGATGCTGAAGTCGCCTTCGACGATTTATCTTGTTGATGCTCTTTTCGATGGTTTAACTGATGAATCGAATTCGTCTTTAAGAGATTTTTCGGGTATTTGTTTGAAGGAATTTCTGGACTGGTCAATAAAGCAGTCGTCGTCTAGAGATTTGGAAAACTCTCCAATTAATGTTCACACTATTGTGAGGAAAATGAGCACATATGCATTACATCCTTCGACGCAGAAGAGAATCGCAGCTGCTATTGCTTTCAATCATTTGTACTCAATTTTGAGAGAAAGTAAAGAAATTTTGGGTGTCTACTGGTTGGAGATTTTTTACTGCATTGTTAAAAGTTTCGAGGGTTGTAACGATTTGGGAATTGCGGCGGCAATTGAACACCTTGAGAAGGTTTTGAAAAAGAAGGCGGAGCTTTTCAATGTTATTTCTGAAAATTCCAGGAGAAGGAAACCAATTGAGTTTGAAAGTGCAGATTTAAAAGGAGCAGCAATCTGGCTTTTAACTCAGTGTGGATCCTTGGATCGAAGTTACCGACAAAGGTGTATGAAATTACTTGAGAGTATTAATTCACATGTGAAAAATTGCAATTCGGTGCAGAAACTTGTAAAGTTTTATTTAGAAACTCACGGTATTGAAGGTTTGAATTCTATCATATTGAGGAACTTGGATGAGGAATTCAAGGTTATTTCTTTGGAGAGTGTGAAGCCTTTGTTACGAACCTTGGATAACTACATTTGGCTTGTGGGAAACAAGTTCGTGGAGTTGGAATTATTATTTCTTGATAAGAATCCTAACAAGGACATAATTTTTTTGTGTGCTGATCATTTCATGAAACAGTTTATGAAGCATCAAGATGAAGAGGATACTTCACTGATCTCTAGAGAGTTGGAGTTATTAAAAACGCTTACATGTAAAACTATCGTAACGCTTTTTGCTTTTATTAAGAAGATTTTTGATGTGATGGTAGGTTTATTTATAAGTTATTGCAAAATTGAAAAGGTACTTGTACTAAAATTCTCTTCTAATTTTCAGGACTCGACTTCAATCCAAGCACAAATCCCAGAATTTTTCTGGAGCCAGGATCTATTTTCTTTAATATCAACTTGCATATTAAATCCAAAAAAAGTCGAACTGGACACAACGAACTTAGAAATAATGGAAGAACTACCTCAGCAAATGGATGAATTTCTCTACGTTGTAAAAAGCAAAGCATCCGAGCCTCTCTTACAAAAACTTGAAAAATCACTTCTCTGCAATCTCAAGAACGAAAACTACTTTGAAACTTTCACTGACATTCAAAGCTTCGCCGAGATCAAAGTAGACGAAGAATTAAAATTGTATGTCAAAGGACTTATTTTACTACACAAACGGCAATTTCTAAATCGCATTTTAAAAGATGAATTCGCAAAAATAGAACCAGCCTTGATGAAGGACTGTTTCTATATTTTAAAACATCCAGATGAAAATAATACGGTTATTCTAAAACCTGATACGATAGAATATCTTGAAAATATATTAGAGTTGGTGTTTACGAATTACAAATCTTCCATAATAGCTCTCTTAATGAATTATATAATGGATGAAACTTTGCTTTTAAATGAAGACACGACCTCTTCTCTACATGGAGAATACTTCCTAAGTATTTTCAAAACGCCTATATTTCGCGGAATGTTGAGAAATGTAGAAGCAAGTTTCAAAGTTGTCGATAAATTATTTGAAGTAAATCCACAAAAAATGTTAATGGTGATTGAAGAGCTTGTGATATTTACTCACAGACATAAAAACAACTATTTGGAAGAATCAGAATCGCTCGCAAATGAAATTCTTAAACGATGCTCCTCACTACAAAAGATTGTTAACAATTTGGAATATCGTAAAAAGCAGTTTATGAACATCTATCGAATAGTTGTACGTCTCAAACAAAATCCACTTGAGATAGCGAATGAAAAGAAAGAACTTTACTTTTGGATTCTTGAGAAACTTCAAGAAAATAGCGATCTCGAGCAAAAAACGAAAATTCTAGATGATTTTTTGATTTGCTTAACTGATGTGAAATCCGAGACCAATTCTGAATTATCTATCATATTAAAAACTCTCAAACATGAAAGAACAGAAGAAATATCTAACACTAATATAAATTCTTTGAAAGCCGTTGGTTGTTTCCAGACATTGCTTGCCTACTTGTCAGTAACTAAATCCGTTGTTCTTTTCGAAACTTTAATTAATTTCGCAGCAGGGGCTTGCGATCAATTATGTAATGAAAAAACTTCCTCCTTTCTAGAAAGTTATTTTCGTTCCATTAACAACGAGGCTGTTCAGAAATCCTTGGAAGTTGCCTATCAATTTTTTATGAATTCCGGTAGCGTCACTGCCAGATTCGACATACTACGAAGATTTCTTCTTCCAGCGTTTCGATTTTGCAGAACAACAGATATTGAACGATTCTTTGAAAATAATACAAAAGAAGCTTACACCATTCTAAACCAAAAACTGAACTCTGAAGTCGAAGAGGATTTGAAAAGACTCATCGTTTCGAAAATTGGGTCTTACAATCTCTTCGAGATAATGTTCGCTCGAATTGACTTGGAAAAGATAACAAGCGTCCAGAGTCCAATTGCTAAGAATGTTTTTGAGAATCCGGAGGAAAAGCAACTGATGAAAACTGTAATGGCAGCTACTTTATCAGAAAGGAAAACGAAAAGCATGAATGCAAACGTGAAAGAAATCACAAGATTACTTCATTGCGCGGCATATAATTGTGGAATTGCTATCGTCAGTTTAAAGGAAACAGATACTACTTATTCTCTCATCTTTACAGAAAACAGAGCGGAGGGAAAATTAATTTGGGAAAAGATCGTCGATTGTGAAAAACAATACGTCCTTCAACAAACTTTTCAGGAATATCCAAAGCAGCGAAAGAAGATGATTAATATCAGGAAACGTTTGAAGGGAAGGGAAATCTCTGATGAGGGAAGCAATACTTATATCTACAAATACAATCTGGCTTCTTCGACCTTGACTGAAAATATAGACGCTTATGATTTTAATGAAGCTACATTGGCTTCAAAATCAGAGAGCAATCAAGTCGAGGAAACAATGAGTTTGACTTTCGAATGCGATGATTTTAACGAACATGAATGCATGGCATCTATTTGTGGAATTCTGGTTCACATGGTCAGGAATAATATTTTCGTTCCTGCAGAACCTGAAGGGGTTAAACTTCCACAATGGATGGTCCATTTCATTCGATCAATGGAAACAGAATACAATAACGTTCGACTTTTTCTCCTGAAAGTAATTTGCAACACCCAAACTATCTTCAAGCCCTATGCGAAATTCTTAGTTGGTATTCTTCTCAATACCGTGAACGCGTATTTGAAGGACAAGGATCTAAATTATATAATAACGGACGTTTTGTTATTCCTTATCGAGTGGCGAGTTCCTTTGGCAGAAAATCAGAAAAAAGAGGCACAAAAACTTCTGGAACACTTGGTTAATAAAGCTGATATAGCTGCAAGTAAAAACATAAAAAGATATAATGTTGATATTATAAAAATGATTCTTGAACTCTGGGGTGAGAATCTTCAGCTTCCACAGGCTATTGATAAGAAAATAGTTTCAGATCCAGACTTTGCGATTGGATTGATCTTGACTTTTCTGAAAAATAAGTTGCAGGATCAGGTAGTGGAAAGGTTAGATATTATAGATTTTCTGCACAAGTCGTTTAATGATTGGAAAAGGGAAGAAGATGCTGTCCTTCAGAATTGCGCAGCTTTGGCTTTGGTCGTCAAAAATTTGAAAGAGGGAGACGAGACACAAAATGAGAGGAACGAAGCTACGAGAGTTAAAATTAATGATCTGTTTCTGACAATTTTTAAAAAAATGCAGTCGGTTGATAAGAACAGAATGATCAAGTGTATTCACACCTTAGTTACTAATTATCCACCCTTGAATGCGAATTTCTTCGAGTTTGTGAGGAACTACATCGGTGAAGTCGACAACTTAGGAAAGATGAAGTGCCTTGAAATTTTCGTTTTGAGAATCCCAAGTCTAAGTGCTGATGAAATTAAACGAGAATTGGGTTACATGAATTTCCGCAGTCTCTTGGAGAACAAAATTCTAACATGTGAGAGATTAGCTCTTCAGATTATTGATTCTTTGGTAGCAGTATTAAATCCAAGTGATTTGCTTCCCATGGCTGAATTAGCTTCTCCCTATGTTAAGGACAACTCCTCGGAATTACGAGAAAGTGCTTACGAAATATTCATGAAGATTAAAACCAAGTACACAAATGTTTCCTCATTCGATAGGGACGCGAACAAACTAAAAGAAATGAGTAAGAAGCTTCTGCTGATCGGATTGTTGGACTCAGCTGAATCCTTGCATGAGAAACTGATCAATTTCTGGACCGAAGATGTATCTTTACCAGAAAAGCTTGTGGATAGACTCATGGAACTGTTGAATCAATATAGTCCAGATGTGGATGATGTTTTTCTGCTTTACTCTTGCCTTTCTATGTTACGCCTTACAAGCAAATCGGCGGAATATGATGAGAAGATGTTTCGAGAAAAACTGGAAGAATGCACATTCAACGATTACAGAATTGTGATGCACTGGAGAGCAAAGAACTTGGGGTCGATGGCTCCTCTCTTCGCCAGATCTTTAGCTAGTCAGATGACCCAAATGTTCACTCAATCAACTTTTTCATCTCAGAATTTGGCTTCCAATTTCAATATGCAGATCCTTCGAGCAACAGTCGGTCCTTCCTTTGAACCAACTAATTTAGGAGATGCGACCTTTTCTGGTACACCAGCATTTGTTGAGAATGATTCTGTTTTCAAAATTCCAGATCCTGCTTACAATAAAGTGTCCAGAAGATTCTTGAGACAATGGGAAGCAAAAAATGAATACACACAGAAAGCAGCTGAGAGCAGTTTAAGACATGATGAAATGGTAAGAGAAGAAGTTATAAGACAAAGCAGTGCTGTCAAACTTTACAGGAAATATCGAATTGGTGACTTTCCAGATATCGAAATAACTCATTCAAGTTTGTTGATTCCCTTACAAGAATTAGCAAAGAAAGATTGGCTTATCTGCAAAGACCTTGTAGTCTCCATTGTCTGTTCCTTGTTAAAGGACATGAACACCAGGCCCAAAAATCCACAATTCATTCCCAACATTTTTGGGAGTATGAAAGACATATTAAAGAATAATCAAGGCTCAAGTTCAACTCTTGCAGCAGTTTTAGAAATAACAATAAATTATCACTCTACTGATTTTGAACCGGATTTAGTTGGTCGAGTTTCAAAACACAGTGGACTTTACTCTTTAGGTGCGCTCTATCTGGAAAAGTATTTGATTCATGGACCAGTTTCCGAACCTTCAAGAAAAAGAAAACGAGAAGAAACTCCTGAGCAGAAATCAAATGCTTCCATTTATCTAGCAAAGCTTTATGAATCTATGAATGAAGTTGATGTCGTTTTGAGTATTTTCAAGGGTGACGAATTCAGCGAAAAACTTCAAGAAGCTTCACTTGCTCAGGCTGCAAGTGATTGGCTCAAAGCAAGAAAAGCTTATGAAGAAGCTTACGAGATAGAAACTGATTTTGTGAAGGAACACTGTCTTCAAGAATCATTCGAGTCTCTGTGTCAACTTTCCCGATGGGATGTACTCGACAAAAAAGTTTTTGACAAGACCGAAGAAGATTTTAACAACGTCTGGAATGATCCACATACTGAAGAATGGCTCCTTCCTTGGATTTTCCGAGTTTACGTCCATAAAGTTTTAAGAGGTGACTTGACGAAAGGCAGAGATACCGATAATTTACTAAAGTTTTTGGAATCGATGAACGAATGGTTAACGGGTGATAATCTACCTCGTGTAAAAAAACGATTCGGAGAGGAAATTTCAATACTTTTTATGATTGATTCAGAAACCGAGAATCCGGAATCGGCTCGTGATTTTTTGAAAAGTAGTTTAGATGATGTGAGGGAGAATTGGATAAGACTGAATCCTCTCTCTGAAAAACTCAGATCCCGTCTTCTTGTGAAATTGAGGGGAATTAGTAACATTGACCTTTATTTGAAATCCATCAAGTGGGATTCAGCAAATGGGATCAAAAACTTGATGAAATACTGGTCTGAAAATTTGCCTTCGTCGAATGAAGATCTTCTTCCTTGGGAGACTCACATAAATTACAGACTCCACTTTGTAAATATTTTGTCTAGCAAACCCGAAACAGTAAATGATGAAGAGATCTACCGAGAATTGCAGTCGATTTACATCCAGCAGAAAATGAGACTTTTGCATTTCGCGATTGAACACAAGAACAGATTCATTGCTAAGAATTACGTTGTTGATTTGGAAGAAGCGATAACAAGCAGCGGAATGAAGAAGCTGGAGTTCTTCATCGCGACTTCTAAATGTTTCTACCTTTTAGGTGAGTGTACGGCAGACAACAGGAAAAAGGTTTCGTACTTTACCCAATCTTGGAACCATATTCACAGGCATCTTAAGGCAAATAAGTCGGATTTTTCTTTGCAAATTTCTGCTCTGCAACATGTGACTTCTTTAACATCTGCTCTTGAAGATTTGGCCAATACGGGAGACGAAGTGACGAGGACTTTAATCAGCAATTCCGATTTCACTTCCAAGATTACTGAGAAAAAAGAAGAAATAATAGACGTTGAGAGTTTCAAAAGATTGGTGTGCGATTATGGTTTGTCTAGTTTGAAAAAAACGTGTGAAATAGCAATGAAAGGTGAAAAAGCTGATTGTTACTTCAAACTCGTGGTTTATTGCTACGATCGGGTTTCGAGAAACGATGATGATCTTCAATTAATTCGAGACTTTGTCAGTGCAACTCTTAAAGCGATGACCTATGGATCTTACAAAGCAGCTCATTACTTTCCTTGTCTTCTGAAGACAAAATATTTCAAAGATGAAGAGGCAAAAGAGATTTTTGTTTCAGAGAGTCAGAAAATAGAAAGTTGGCTGTTTATCGCCTGGCAATCTCAAATTTTCTCCCACTTGGGCGGCTCACTTGCTGAAGTTTTGATTCCTGTGATTAAAAGATTGATTGAAGATTATCCAAATGCTGTTATGTACACTTTTAAGTCAACGATAGAAGCCAATCCTGGTTTGTTAAAGAACTCGAGAATTCTAGAAATGAAAGAAAAATTGTACAACAAACCGGATGTTGAATCTTTTTTAACAGCGATGCACTACGTTTCTCAACCGGAGTCGTTTTTCATTCATCATTTTACGGAAGCTTTAAATGCAGTGCTTCAAGGAAAATCAATGCCTGTCGAAACTCTTTTGACGAACGTTTTTTCTAATGATAGAGAGCTACGTGGTCCTCTTTTTCATCAAATAGTGCAGAAAATCACTTCTTTTAAGGAAGAAATTCAAGACATGAAGAATAAGACTTATGCAGAAATAAAGCCAAAGATAAAGAAAATTATTGATCTTTTGAAAATGAGTCTTGTAGAGAGGACGAATTGTAATAGTATTTTTAAAACGAAGCTGAAAGATTACAGTCCTTGGTTGCAAAAATTAAGAAGTAGTGAAATCGAAATTCCTGGACAGTACTCAGTAGATCGGAAACCTTTGCCAAGATATCACGCGAAGATTGGAAAGATAGAACCGACTATTAGAGTGATGCATTCTCTTCGAAAGCCGATTAAAATCACGATTGTTGGGAACGATGCAAAGAATTACAGTTTTTTGGTGAAATTCGATGAAGATTTGAGACTCGATCAAAGAGTGCAGCAGGTTTTTATGATCATGAATAAGATCTTGCAAAATGATATACCGTGTGGACAACGACACTTGGCTATCGACACCTACCAAGTGAGTATACAAACTTTAATTTTAATTTTTTACTTTAATTGGAATTGGAATGAAACCGGAAATACTCCCTAAACGAAACTTTTAACATTTACTTTTTTTGCAGGTAATTCCTTTCTCGCTGAATCTGGGATTAATAGAATGGGTGGAAGGAACGAAAACCCTCGAAGATTATATTCACTTCACACTCACAGAGAAGCAAACCCAACAATGTTCCGAAATCCTAGAAAAATACGAAAATTGGATAGGAAAGTCTGGGAAGCTTAGTCTAGCTTACAAAGAGTCTTTATTGAAATTCGACGCGTCGAAAGTCATATCTAAAATGAACGAACTCATAAATCTATCTGAGTGGGACTCTTTGAGAAAAACCTTCTTCATGTTAAGCCCATCGACTGAAAGTTTTATGTCCTTGAGGCACAATTTTGTTACAACTTATGGAACGATGTGCACAGCACAATGGATCTTAGGAATTGGAGATCGACATTTGGAAAATACCCTCATTACTATTAAATCTGGAAGGTGTCTTGGAATTGATTTTGGATTAGCTTTCGGCGCTGGAGTGGATATATGTGTTCCAGAATTGATGCCATTCCGTTTGACTCCACAAATTCGAGGATTGCTCAAACCTTTTGAGGAAAATGGTCCTCTGGGAGCAACAATGGTTCATGTTTTGAGAGCATTGAGGAAAGAGAAGGGACCTCTGATGGCCTGTCTAGATGTCTTTGTTCATGAGCCTTTGAATTGGTCGGAGTATATAAATAAGATGTCGAAAGAAAATCAAGAGGATATCACAGGTACTTTAAATCTTAAGGATATTGGAAAAATATTTCACCTAAAAATTCGATTTCTTCATTTTACTTAACAAATATTATAATTAGACATTTTTTTCCTCTGTAGTAGTGTCCCCTTTTCAAATATAAGTATGCGTACA
Organism: Synergus magnus; assembly: GCA_032275165.1. Classification (NCBI taxonomy): domain Eukaryota; kingdom Metazoa; phylum Arthropoda; class Insecta; order Hymenoptera; family Cynipidae; genus Synergus; species Synergus magnus. The sequence goes on along the minus strand of JAUESH010000044.1, from coordinate 4,562,779 downwards.
GAGCGAAAATATATATATTTATAATATTTGTTGAGTAAAATGAAGAGATAGAATTTAGAGATTGGCACTTGGGCCCAACACCTTTACTTTAATATAATATAATTAAAGATGTTCGTATTTTATTGTTATTTTATGGTTTATTTTAAATTTGATCTATTTTCAGATATAAACTGGTTACCGAAGAAACGAATATCTACGGTTGAGCAGAAATTGAATGGAAAGAAGCCTTCGCTGATAACAGTAGAAGAATTAAAATTCGTTCATAGCAATTCTAAATACTTTTATCGATACGAAGAAATTGTGAATGGAACCGAAGAAGATCACAAAACGGTTCGAGCAAAAATAAAAAGGGAAAATCTTACTCCTGAAGAACAGGTAAAATACTTGATCGCTTATCATAATATTCATAACTAAAAATAATTTTAATATAGGATGAACTATAAAACGTTATTATTCAATTTCAGGTTCAATGTTTGATTGATCAAGCGACTGATTTAAATATTTTGGGGCGCACCTATAGCAGATGGCAGCCCTGGTTGTAAAAAAGCCTTTTAACTTGTTTACTGTGATTTATGAGTGATGTTTACACGTAACTAAAAGAATTGTATTCAATTATTTTCATAATGTATCCTATATACAAAATATATTTTTTCTTACGGTCTAATTTTATTCTCTGCATATAGATATTATACTTATTATTTAGTCACGTGACACGACCGTGGACTAGTTGTGAAGGTTGGAAAAAATAATAAACATGTCAAATGGAGACAAACAGGTCAAGCGTCTTTTCCGTTATCTTTAAAATGTAAATAGTTTAATAGTTAGAATCGCTTTAGCATAATCTCAAAGTACATGCCTGATCCAAAGCCTACTTAGAAGGTGAGAATATTTTATTTTAAATATATATATATAGCCGATAACGACACTGCCGATTCCTAACCTATTTTTTTTACAAAGTAGGTTATTTTTTCTATTATTTTTTCTTTATATCGTGCAGTGAAGTACTGTTTTTTGCTCTTATGATATACATAAGTCCATATACCAGTCGTCATTCCTTTTTTGATATCATAAAACAAGATTTTACACTAAAACCATTGAACTATATTTTGAGGTTATGTTGAGCCTGTCTTCAGCAGAAAAAAACTATTTTACTCTAGAAAAAAGCATTTTGATTTTAAAATAGAATTTATTTTGAGCTTTTATAACAGGGTGGCCACATGTCAGGGAAGTCAGGGAAATGTCAGGGAAAAAAAAGTTTGTCAGGGAAATCAGGGAAATGTCAAAGAAATGCGAGTAGCTATCAGGGAAAATAGAAATTGACATTTACGCTATCTTATTTTTGTCGTATATATATATATATAACTTTTATAGTTTATTTAACTGATTTTAGAAGCTTTCAAAGGATTATAAAGAATTTCCAGGCATTCTTTGACATTCTCTGAGTTTCTAATGATTTCAAATGATTTTCAATAATTTTAAGGGATTTTAAGAGGTATCTAGGAATTTAAAGGGCTTACAAGAGACTTGTATAATAATTAAAAGATTTAGTGGAATTTTAAGGGACTTCATGAAATTTTAAGAGATTTTTAAGAAATTTTAGGGAATTCAACGAATTTTAAGGAATTTTAAAGTTCCTTGTGGAATTTTTAATAATTTTAAAAAGCTTGTAAGAATTTAAAAAAATTTTGATTTTTTAAAGTGATTTTAAGTGATTTTAATATTCCTCATGTAATTAAAAAAAATTTCAAGTTATTTATTTTTTTTTTTTTTTAAGATTTTTGTTTTCCAAGAATTTTCATTTAGAGATTTTAATGCATTTTAGGGAATTTCAAAATTCCTTATTGAATTGTAAAGGATTTCACGAGATTTTTATGATTTTTAAAATATTTTGTGGAATTTTAAGGAATTTCAAGAGGTTTTCAAAAATTTAAAGAGATTTTTACGTATTTTAAAAGATTTTTA
>JAUESH010000044.1:4536364-4551751 GCA_032275165.1 Synergus magnus | reverse complement strand
ATTCGCATTTTTAATACTTTTCTGTCAGGGAAATTCGTCTGAAAGTCAGGGAAATGTCAGGGAAATTGAAAAATTGATTCTTGTGGCCACCCTGTATAACTAAGCCAATGGTTTTGTAACCATCTGAATTTTCGAAGTATCAAAATTCCTTTTAGTTTTTGTATTAAATATCTTCTTGCCTAAGCTTTCTTCAAAAGAGACAAAACCTGTAATTTCAGACCAAATACCAACTAGAAATCACAAAAAGGAGAATCGGAAACCTCTAACAATATTCATACTCGATCTCAGATGTCCTGAAGGAATATTTCAAAATGGTTGATTACAAACAGTTCCACCGATTTGATCCTATGAACGCACTGATCGAGGAAACAGTAAACAATTTATTTAACAAGTCCTTCTCTTTCACCAACAATGAACCCTATCTTTTACCAAAACCGGAATCCATCTTTTCTGAAAATTCATGGCACATAGAAGAATTGTATCAGATAAAATCAGAGCTAAACAATATTAAATCAAAACTGAACGATTATTGCCTGATTCAATGGAACGAACATACTCGAAAAAGAAACAAAGCAGGTTCCGTTCAATGGTATGTTCACAAAAAAATTGAACCAGAGTTTGTGACTCAAGCATGGTGCAAATTTTACGAAATCGTTTCATCATTTCCTCTCGTACCTCAGATGGCAATATCAGAAGGATCTTTTACATCAGTTCATTTATGCGAAGCACCAGGTGCTTTTGTGACTTCTTTAAATCATTGGTTAAAAATCCAGGTTCCAACAATTAACTGGGATTGGATTGCGACCTCCTTAAATCCATATTACGAGGGAAATACCACAGATCGAATGATAACAGACGATAGATTTATTATGCACACCCTAGAGCACTGGAATTTTGGTCCATACAACACTGGAAACATAATGGACTTGGAAAACCTGGATTTGTTAATAGAAGATTGTAAAACAAAGAATAAAGTTTTACTCGTGACTGCAGATGGAAGTGTGGATTGCTCAGATGATCCAGGTGAACAAGAAAGAATGGTGGCTCATCTTCACTTTTGTGAAACAGTCACTGCTTTGCATATCTTATCAGAAGGTGGGAGTTTTCTTCTAAAGACATTCACAGTTTTCGAACACACTTCAGTCTCTATTCTCTATTTACTAGCTTCTTGCTTCGATTCGATTCATATGTTTAAACCTGCTACAAGCAAAGAAGGAAACTCTGAGGTCTACGTAATATGTCTAGGATTCAAAGGCACGCTTTTTTTAGAAAAGCATTTTCCTATTTTGAGACTCCACTTTAAAAGCTTTTCGCTGAAAGCGATGTTTCGCAGACAAGATATTCCAGATTGTTTTGTAAATCAGGTTCTAGCCTGTGCAGAGTTTTTCAAAAATCATCAGTGCAAGGTGATTTTGGATAATATACAAACATTTAACAATGATAAAATTATTAAAGATTATAATCTGATGAAAATAAAACAACTCGTCGCTGAAAGATTCGTCGAGGTTTATAATTTGAAGAAATTTGAGAGCGAGGATTTGGCAATTGTAGGAAGGGCGAAACTTTCTGCTTGTAATAATAACACTTGGGTTACAAAGAGTCCGTTAGAATCTTACAGTAAGAGGCAAATGAAAAATAGTTTAGATCCGAGATGTCGGTTGTATATTTTGTTTGAAGAATTACAAATCATTGAGACGTTCGAGGACCATTACAATTTTGAACAAGTGAGCACCATTTTCCTAAATTAAAATTTTATCAAGTAAATTTTCATTTAAAATAGACTATTATATTCTGTAGTTATTTTTTTGTGATTTCAGTTTTTCAACAATCCTATTAAATTATGGATCACCATGGGTAAACCATATCGCAGAATTCAAAGCTCGAAATTTTCAACGATAAAAGTAATTAGAATTCAAAATCGAATTTTCGAGATCATGGATACTATGAACCTATTGTTTGAATTTCCTAATAAAAAAAATGTGGATCAGTACCTTAAAAGTAAAAACTACTCTGATATGCGAAATGTAAGAGTTTTGCAATTTCATCATACGAGCGAGCAAAATAATTACGAACTTATTCACAAAGTTCGTGACATTTTAGAGAATTGCGTGAAAGGAGACGATGTTATATTGATTGGCTATAGTCTACTCTCGCAACTGAATGTTGGACTTTTGAATCTTTTGGCACGTTTTTTTGTGAACCTAATTTTTCAACCTGATAGTAAAATTGGATATGTTGTAATTTTAAAATATTACATTTCCGATTCTGAGAAAAAGAGTTTTGAAAAACTCGTTGCAGTGGCAGAAACTGCCAAGTCCAAAGATATGATCGTTTTGTCAGTGTTTTCGATGTTGGATTTGTGTGGTAAGGAATATTTTATACTAAGGATATAAAAAATATTTCTAGTATTGGAAATTGAAAACATAAAGCTACAGGAGATTTCTTTTTTAGAAACGGACTGGATCAAAAAACTCGTCAATATTAATATGTGGAATATTAAATGGTGTGCGAATAGTATCGCAGAAATAATGGGCAAAAATGATAGGAACAAAGAGAATTTTTAATATTATTTTATTATAATATTTAATTTTAATATTTTATTGTAGTATTTTATTGTAATATTTTACAATGCCCTGTATATACGATATTTTTACCAATGTTAACTGTGCCAATTAAACATTTAATAATGTACCTAAAGATCATTTTTTTCATCTAAAACGGGTAATTTTAAAAAGACTTTAGGAATTTTGAAAAAAGAAAGAAATAGGCAGTATTGAATTAGCTTTGTAGATGCTTTTCTGAGCAAGATGATGTTTAATGCATTGAGTGTTGACTCAAATCACCATAAATGTCTTACGAAGGTGAACCAAAATTGGAATATGACCATAAAGGATCTTAGGAACAAAAATCAAGACTTGGATACGGCAGTGTAAGCCTCGGCTTTGCACAAAATTATCAGTGTTCGGCGTATTACTTGTTTACATTAATTAAATACCGTTAAACTCGTTAAAGTTACTATTAGTATTAGTATTTAACAAAAATTAAGAGTTGTTACTAACAAGTTTCAGGAAAACTAATCAGGATCCAAAATACATTTGAAATATTCTAATTGTACGTTTTGACATGAAATTGTTTAATTTGTAGTGATTAAATTAAAATTACTTAGATTTATTTTAACGGAAACATGTTACTACCGAACACTGACAATTAGATACAAAACAATAATATTTACATTGCTGATATGGATTTTAATTAATTTTCAGGTTTAACACTGTTAGCAAGATGAATCCAAATATTCTTTTAAAATTTTTTCGACAATTTTCAAGCACAAGTCTTGTTCCGAAAGTTTGTATCGTTGGAGCTGGTCCAGCTGGTTTTTATGCTGCACAACAACTAGTGAAGGTAATGATAAAAATATTATATTACAGTGTATTATGATTTATAAAAGATTTCCCTTTTAGTTTAAAATTGTTTTAATTTTAGAAAACAGATTTACCTAATTAAACAAAATAATTTTTTTTTATTTTTAAGGTGTCCAGCGATATTCAAGTTGATATTTTAGAACGATTGCCTGTTCCTTATGGATTAGTAAGATATGGCGTCGCTCCTGATCACCCAGAAGTTAAAAATGTAATTTCTACTTTTAACAAAATTGCGAAAAATCCCCGTGTTCAATTTTTGGGAAATATAAATGTAGGACATGACGTTAGTGTACAACAATTAAGAGAAAATTATCACGCCGTTCTCTTGGCAAGTTCAACATTATTTAAACTTTCTTTTGATTTTTTTGCTAAACAGTTTGATTCTAATAATACTATTTTATTTTAGTCCTACGGCGCTGAAGAAGATAGACTATTAAATATTCCTGGTGAAAATTTGAGTAATGTAATATCAGGTAGAAATTTTGTTGGATGGTACAATGGACTGCCATGGGTTCGAGATTTAAAAATTAATTTAGATCAAGAAGAAGCTGTTATTATTGGCCAGGGAAATGTGGCCATAGATATTGCAAGAATTTTATTGACGCCTGTCGATAAACTAAAGGTAAGTCTCTGGAAATATTATGATTCTAAAACCAAGCCTTACAACCAAACTACTTTAATACTAATTTTAAAATTCAATATTTTAGACTACAGACATAACATCCTACTCCCTGGAGAAATTATCTCGGAGTAAAATAAGGAAAGTATGGCTCGTGGGTCGAAGAGGTCCTTTGCAAACTGCATTTACAACAGCAGAACTTCGAGAAATAACGAAACTCGAAAGATGCAAAACTTTGTGGCGGCCTGAAGATTTCACCGGAATTAAGGAAGCTCTTCCGAATCTTGCAAGACCAAGAAGAAGATTATCAGAACTGATGTTGCAATCCCTGGAGGATTCCTCATTCGATAAAATGAAGTACGATAAAGAACTACATCCGATTTTTCTCCGAAGTCCCATTGAATTCATAGGTCCCGACTCTCTAAAAAGTGTGAAATTTTCCGTAAATAAATTGGAAGGAAGCGATTTGTTGAACCAAAGAGCTGAGGTTACAGAGGAAGTGGAAGAGATTCCTTGTGGCTTGGCTCTTCGAAGCATTGGATATAGATCTGTAGCAATAGATCAAACAATTCCCTTTGATTTAAAAAGTGGTCGCATTATAAATTCTCTGGGAAAAATTGATGAAAATTTGTATACTGCTGGATGGGTTGCGACTGGACCTACAGGAGTAATTCTAACGACGATGATTAATGCCTTTACGATTGGGAGATTAATTGCTAAGGAAATTAAAGTAACTGAAGGTAAATCGGGATGGGTTGCTTTAAAAGAAATTTTGGACAAGAAAGGTGTTCAGGTTGTTCATTATGAGGATTGGGAGAAAATTGATAAAGAAGAGATAGAGAGGGGAAAAGCTGTTGGAAAACCAAGAGAAAAAATTGTTGATATTTCGGAAATGTTGGAGATTGCTTCAAAATCTCCTGCTATTTCTCTTAGGGTTTAAGTTTAACGATATCCTCTCATGTTTCAACAAAATCATTTATTTCTCCAGGAAGACTTTGTAAAGCTCAGTTTATTTTTTATAAATTTTGTTTATGAATACGGAATATTTAATAAATAAAAATTATTATTATAATCTGTTTTATATTTAAAGACCCCGAAATTTGACTGGATTTCCAAATCCTTAGATAAATTTCTAAATTGACAACAAATTCAATTTTTAGGCTGGCGTCACATGATTGCGTTTCGACGCAGCGTCGAAAGCAAACTCATGAGAGTGAAAGAGATAAAAATATACTTCTGTCTCTTTCACTCTCATGGGTGAAACGCAACATGTGACGCCAGCCTAAAAATTGAATTTGTTGTCAGTTTAGAAATTTATCTAATCCGAGGAAATTTACGGTAAATTTCTCAGTCTGATGTCAACCGCTGAAGTGAATATAAATATTAAGACCGGGTGACAGATCTAAGTATTTTATTATGCGTTTTATCAATATCAGAGCGAAATACTATAAAAAATAAAAGAGGTATAGTAAGATATTTAATTAAAAAATTGAAATCTAATAGTTTTAGCTATATAGAAAGTAAAAAAATATTTTTTAGGAGAGTATAAATTGTATAAATTAAGTTTTTTAGGTTATGAAAGGCTTAAATTTTGAGGTTATGGAACCCCGAAATAATAAATAAAAAGGATTTGCTTCTATATTTATTCTTTTTTATTTAAAAATTAAACTAAGTAGATTCCGAAAAAGAAATCGATTGTTTTTTTTTAATAAAAAATTTTTTTTTATTGTTAGAAACAGTTTAAAATAATAATTTTTGCTTCAAATTATTTGCATTTTGATAATTGTAATAAGCAATATTGAATAAAAATAAAATAATACCTAAATAACATCATTTGTATTCAATCTGCAGAGAAAAATGGAACTACACGAGCCAAAGAAGAAAAATAGAGTCAGATTACAACCTCAACAACCGTTGCCAATAATTTTTGATGAAGATGGCAATATAATTGTATTTACGGCACATTTAAGTGCTTTAGGTACCTGCATAAATGAACCAGATGATATGGCAGCCGTTCAATCCATGGTAAACGAATTTTAAGAGCATGAAATAATAATTTAAATCTACACCGTATCTACACCTAATCTAACGTCAAAATTCGATGATTTCGTTTTAGACAAAAAGTATTGAAATTATACACTTTTTAGCTCTATACGCACACTTCTATTTAAAAAATGAGGACCACTACAGAGTTTAAAAAAATGTAATTATAATATGTATAAAGTAAATTTAAAAAATTCGAATTTTGAAGTTAGAACTTGGATCCAATACCCTTAACTTAATGAATTGCAAACTGTTTAATATGAAATAAATTATCAATAGGGATTCTTTGGAAAAGGATCTCTTTCTAGAAGTTATCCTGCTTTTGGGAGAGCGCGTTATGGAGCTCCCCCTGTGATTAGAAACAGACAATGGGTTCGAAGAATAAAGTGGGTCGAGGAAGTAAAACAACTCTCTTTAGAGCCCTGTTTAGAAAAGAAGAACGAAGTTTCGTCTGAAGAAATGGCAATTGCTGATTATGAAAATCAACCAAGCACTTGTATGTTTCCAAAAGTATTATAAAATCAGTTCTTTATCCATAGTAAACATCAGTTTAAAATTTGATACTGTATTTAATTAACAATTCAAAAAACCTTACCAGCTGGTCTATGCGGCAAACAACCCCAAGCGTCAACATCAGCTTCCAAGAGTCCAGATCCACAAGAAGATGTACCTGAAATTATCGATAGCATTGAAATCATAGCGGAAAAAACTGCAAAATTTGGAGAATCTACTAAAAAAAGAACATTAGAACGTCATGAAACAAACGAAATAGAAATATTAGAACTAACGAATGAATCCTCCCAAAAAAATGGTAAACCCTCAAACATGGAGGTGGATGAAGTAATTCTTGATTCCACCGAAGACGAAGAGATTTATGAAATTCCAAAGGAAGAATCAAATAGTAAAAACGATAAAAATCGAAATGATAATCTCTGGCAAGGAGAGGAATTGGATCTTTCATCAGGAGATGAAAATGATTGTGACATTGAGGGAAAAGTTTTAGTTTTGCCTGATAGTGATTCTGAAACTGAAGATTATTTAAGAGATATTAAACCTCGAGTTGAAAGTGATGGTTTTCCAGTAAAAGAAACTTTGCATCTAACATTTGAGGAAACTTTTTTTCTTATGTTTGGATTGGGCTGTTTACGACTGATGGACTTTCAGGGAAAAATGCTTTCTATAAAGGAAGCGTGGGATCATTTTTGTACGGAGGATGCATTTTTCGTGCAGAAATACGTGATTTATCATTATTATCGGAGCAAAGGTTGGGTCGTGAAACCTGGTCTGAAGTATGGAGGCGATTTTCGTAAGCAGAATATTGTTATTATAATAATATTTATATTAATATTACATTATTATTATTAATATTCTTTGCTTTTCCATCACTCCCAATCGGATTAGTTAAATTTGAAATGCTTTAAATATTTACAGTACTATATAAACAAGGACCGCCATTTTATCACGCATCTTACATTGTGATAATAGACGTCGTCGATGCAGTTACTTTAAAACGAATCGAAGAAAAAGCGATGAGAAGGATGAAAATAAAGAACATAATTGGAATGGAAAGATTATCCGAAGCAGCTGCAAAGGTATAAGTGACCCCTAGTTTTATTTTTTCCTTCATTAAAATTAAATTAAAAATAAATATAACCGTTGTTCTTAATGCAGGAAATTCTCTTGGCTCAAGTTCTTTGGCCAGATTCAATCTCTCGAAATAATTTTACCGAGGCCATAATAAATTTATCTCAATTCACGATTAAAGAAATATTATGGAGGCGCTGGAGAATCAAGAAAGAAGCCAAAGCATCAACTTCTACTCAATCCGATGAAGACGAGGATTCTTCTTAAGACTGAAATTACTTTATTTCTGTGAATAAAATGTTTTGTCCATATGTTTTCATTCAAATTTCCAACAAATTTTATTTCTTCACTTTGGAAAAGCAAAAAGAAACTTTGTTGAAGTGTAAACTAAACAAAAGAATTAATTATAACGTATTTTTATATTACTATTTACAAGTTTTTAAGCTATTTATTTTTTGTTTCCTTGTCTAGTTTTTTTTATTACTTTTCCTCTTTGAAAGAACCATAGTTGAGGTTCTTCGTTTTTTTCCACTTCATAATTGTTTAAAAAGCATTTATGAAGTGTCGGTTTGTGGAACTGAATGTCTCCCTCGGTTGTACCTTCTTACGGGAATTCCTGTTCGTCTATATTGACTCCTTTCGTCTAAATACTCCTTTTCGCACTGTGCTTTAAATTCCTCATTTTCAAACCAATATTTGAGACATTCTCGGAGTTTTGTGTTTTCTTCTCTGCATTTGAAGGGCAAAAGTAGTCCGGCTTCTTTAGCACACTCTCCGAACGCTAAATTAAAATTCATATTCAGTTGCAATTTCAAGATAAAATCGTTCAGTGAACACTTTAAAATCATAAACTTTTTAAGTTATTTAAATTTAAAAAAAGAAAACATCATGTTCATATTAAAAAATTATTAGTGAGAATTAGATCGATAAATACCTTTCGAAACATCGGCGCATTTTTCAGTCCTGGACTTATTTCTTACTTTTTCCATAATAAGCACATCTTTTTCTACTTTTCTTAAAGTTTTGTCGTCAGGATCGCCTGAAAAACATTTTTTTATCAGAAGTTTTCTACCTGGAGAATTATTTTTAATTTAATATTCAATTTTTTAAATTTAATATCCAGTCTATATAATCCAAATTAGTTTAAATACTTTATAGATTAGAAAATATATGCTTTTAAATAATATTTTTTAGAAAGTGAAAAGATTTTTGGAGCAAATTTAATTTAATTTGTGGTCCTATATTAATTTGTAGAAACTTTTAGTAGAAAGTGCAGCAAATGAAAAATAATGTTTCAAAATATTATGCAAAACAATAGAAATTGGAAAAATAGTCGCTTAACAAAAATATGTCTTTTTAAAGACAAAGAAGTTCAAAACCAAATATCATTTTAAAATTGATATTTTCCAATTATATAAAAACTTTAACTTCTTATTAAGAATTTTACATATACTAAACCTAACCTAAAAAAAACTATTTGTACAGTTTATTAAAGCTATTTAGCCTATTTAGATTAGATGATTTATGGATATCAAAACGTACCGACTCCATGAGGACCACCACCGAGACTCTGACCAAGAACAGTGTATATTTTACGCTTTTTCTTCTCTGTTCTTTCTTGGGGGGTCGCATTTTCAGATTCAGCCATTGTTCAAAAGATTTAAAACATTAGTTTAATCCATGGACGTAAGAAAATATATAAACGGAACACAGAGTTCCAACCGTTCCAACTCACGTGAGCTTCACAAGCCAACTGCAAAGGGGAAAGGGGGCATGGAGCGGCCATATTGCTTAACGACATTTTTAGGCCTCTGATTGGCTGATTGGTTGATTGGCCGTGATTGGTTAACGGAAGACGCGCGCTATTTTAAATGTGATTCGGATGATTTTTTGTCTAATAACTGAATTGTAAGATTATTACTTGAATATTTATATAAAGGTTAATGAATACGATCAAGAAAAATGTCCTGTTTATTTACATTCTACAAGTCTACACAGAAAACGATCGATAAGCATTCTAAAACCCCGCACGAAAAATACAACTAGGGAAGCTAACGAAGCCTGAAACATATACTCGTGAGATGCTTCTGAAGCTCGTGAGTTTGCAGATTTGAGTTGTGTTACTGTTGTCACTCTTTTCGAAAGGAATGCTCTTATATTCCGTATTTTCAATTAATAAATCAGTTTTTGTTTAATACCCACTTAGAGAAAGGTGCTACTAATAAAATAAGTAAGTTTTCCTTTAACTATTCTCAGAAAGTAGAAATAAAGAAGCAATTCATACTTGCTTGCAGAGTATCATAACCTTAAAATCGGAAACCGCACTGTCATTAATTTTGATGCTAAGCGAATAGAATAAAGAATACCGTGATTAATAAAGGAATTTGTTTGATAAAATAGATTTAAGCCGAAGATGGACCGACTTTTAAGGTTAGGAGGTGGAATGCCAGGTCTGAATCAAGGACCTCCACCCACTGATGCTCCGGTTGTTGATACTGCCGAACAAGTAAGTAAAAACCTGTTTTAGTTCTTTTAAAAGCAAATTTCTCTCAGAGATATGTTTATAAATATCGAGTTTAATTTTCCAGGTCTATATATCTTCGCTAGCATTGTTAAAAATGTTGAAACATGGGCGAGCAGGCGTACCTATGGAAGTTATGGGTCTGATGCTTGGGGAATTCGTTGACGATTATACTGTCAGGGTCATTGACGTCTTCGCCATGCCACAAACTGGGACTGTAAGTTTAAAAAGAATTATAACTCGAAAATCATCATTGTTTTGTTTTAATTGAGGTCTTGGATGGAAGGACACATAAGCCAAAATAGCGTTTTGAGAAAATGAAGGAGGAAGTTTTTGTTTTAGTATAAGTACGTGAAAACTTGTACAATATATAAACTGTATTTTGCAATAGGCATAGTAACTTATCCTTTAAAGAATTCATATGCAAAATGATTACTTATTCACGTTACTTTTTTAATATTACAGTTGTAAAAAATTTGGTTATGTGCCCTTTTTCCATAAATGGAATAGTATCGTTAAAAAAGTTTATATATCATTTTTGTTTATGGAAATATGAAAATTTACAATGAGTTTTCGTGTTTTTCAATTGCTACGAAAATCTCGCTAACACTATTATTTACATTTGAAGCTTCTGAAACATTTTTTCCAACACTTTATGTTATTTATCACAATATTGGTCATTTTATCATTTTTCAGTGTTTGAAATATATATGTAAAAGCTATGCCCCCGTCGTTTAACGCAATTTACAGAAAAAGGGCACATAGGCCTATGTGCCCTTCTTCCATCCAAGGCCTCAATTTTGAACGCTTCGCATTTTGAATCCATTGTTTTCCTATTTCAAATTCATGTACCTAAAGTTCTGAACGTTCAAATGAACGAAATATTTTTTCCCAAATCTATTTTATGTGGAAATAATGTTCCAACTACAAAGAAAAATGGACATTCTTAGTTTCTTTTATGTTGTATTATTTTCAATGTCAGTGAACCAATATTTTATAATTGTTCTATTTTAAAATGCAAAAAATTGCATTCATTTAAAAGTTCAGAACTCTGAACACATCTAAATTCCTCAATAACCACGATGATAACAAAATTCTATAATTTTCAGGGTGTGAGTGTAGAGGCAGTAGACCCCGTGTTCCAAGCGAAGATGTTGGACATGTTGAAGCAAACAGGTCGACCTGAAATGGTCGTCGGATGGTATCACTCTCACCCTGGTTTTGGCTGCTGGCTTTCGGGCGTCGATATAAACACGCAACAGTCTTTCGAAGCTCTCAGCGAAAGAGCCGTTGCTGTTGTAATCGACCCCATCCAGTCCGTCAAAGGCAAAGTCGTCATTGACGCCTTTAGATTAATCAATCCCAATATGATGGTAAGTAACAACTCATCATCCTTTGGTAAAAAATCAAACTTAAATTCATAAAATCATTTAAGTACCTTTAAATATTCTCTTCAGGTACTAGGGCAGGAACCCCGACAGACGACCTCGAATTTAGGTCATCTTCAAAAGCCGTCTGTTCAAGCTTTGATCCACGGTTTGAACCGCCACTACTACAGCATCAGTATTAACTACCGTAAAAATGAACTCGAACAGAAGATGCTGCTGAATCTCCATAAAAAGACCTGGATGGACGGTCTCACCCTCGCCGAGTACTCGGAACACAGCAAGCTCAACGAAAATATTGTTTCCGATATGTTGGAGCTCGCGAAAAACTACAACAAGGTACGAGTTTTTAAATGGAAAATTGACTTTAAATTTAACGTAACCGAGATCAATTTTTATTAATATCGCTTTTTCTTCCAGGCACTCGAAGACGAGGAGAAGATGACGCCAGAACAATTAGCGATTAAGAATGTAGGCAAGCAGGACCCAAAGCGACATTTAGAAGAAAAAGTGGACACACTCATGGGCACGAATATTGTTCAATGTTTAGGAGCTATGCTCGACACCGTCGTCTTCAAATAAATGTTTCGCGATAAATGTTTTACAATATACGATTTTTAAAGAATATATGCATTTCTCACATAAATCGCGCCTCTTCCATAACCCTTTACATATTAATATTAGAATTGCTTTCATCTACATATTTTCTACTTTTATCACTTACAATTAATTGAAATCAAATGGTGTAAAATTTATAGGCAATTTTGCTTAGATTTTTATTGAAAATAGGTAATTTTGTTTAAAAACCTAATACAATCACTCCTACACAATCGCACGTTCGATTTTTGTTACCAACAAAATTGCATTCATATAAATGTAAAAACATTCAATATACCAATCATATTTGGAGAAGTAGAAAGAGCAATCTTTATACTCATCTGAATATTGTTCTCTACAAAGTAAGTAAAAAAATATGTAGAATTAAAGTTGAATTGTACTGAGTTTCTAGTTTTGTCTTGTCTTGTCACTTAACAATTGTAGATATCGAACGTTCGATTCAGACAAAATACATAAAAATGCTTTCTCGAGATATAATTGTCTTTACCAGGTAATCAAGGAGAAGAAGGCTCCTGGTCTTTGCTCTTCTTCTTCTTCTTTTTCTTCTCTTTCACTGGTGTCGTCTGGAAAAGAATTACAAATTTAATAAATTGTAATCAAACTAATTTAACACAGTTACAAACGAAACTATTTTAAAAATACCTCTATTTCGCCTTCCGTTGCCATCGAAACATCTCCTGCTTCATTGTCTGATTTATCTTTCTTCTTATCCTTCTTCTTTTTCTTGTCTTTCTTTTCTTTTTTCTTCTCCTTTGGTGAAGCGGTTTCATCATCTGTTCCAGGTTCGGCCTTTACTTCAGGCTGGGGTGTTTCCGGAGCTCCAGATGTTTCCTCCCACTTCCTCTTTTTTGCAGTAGCAGTCTCTTGTGTACCATTTGTTTCAGTTTGCTATTAAAAATACAGTATTTTGAAATTGCTTATTTTACAACGAGATACCAAGTTCAAAACATTTTAAACACAGTACTAACCTTAACATCGCCAAAATCTGTGTAATTAGAGAGCCAATCGGAGGGCGTGTTTTCATTAGGCTTTCCGTGTTTATCTAATTTGCCCTCAACTATCAGTCGCTTCTTGATAGAAGCTTTAGGACCCAAGCCCCATTTTCTTGGATAAGCATCTCTTTCCATAATCACTCGCTTGATCTTTGCAATTACGCCATGATCACAAGCTGCTATCGTTGGAGAAGTCATGAGGGCAATAGCTGTAAAGTAAATTTATTTCTAATAAGTAAATTTAAATTTCAAGGAAGCTATCTATAAACACCTTATTTTTTTGGAAGATTGAGGATTCTCATGATCAGAAAACCCCAATTGCAAAAAAGAAATATTTACCCAGTGCAACTGCTTCTCCCTTAGTTGTTACAATTACGATCTCTTGATTCAGTTCGATTCCTTGATCGTACATTAGTACTCCGGGTAACATAATTTTTGCTCCATAACATATAGCATTTACCTAAATTCAGGTACATACCAACATAAATATTCTGGAGCTTACATTTGTATTAGAAGTTTAAAAATAATATACTTCAGAAAATTTAGAAAACAAAGTGTTTAAGTTTTAAGAATAAATGAAGAAAGTAAAAAAGAAAGATGAACTTACGGCACTATCTTTGACGATAATTCTTTTGTGATTTACGAGAAGAGCTTCGAGTGGTTTAATAACTCTACGGAGGTAAGATTCGTCGTTGTGATTTTCGTACAACCACTGGGCATCGAGAATGTCGTGCATTGTTACGAGGGCGTCTTGTTCAGATTGAATTCCAGAACGATTTCTTCGGAGTTCTTGCATCTGACATCCGGTACCCAAAAACAGGCCAAGATGAACGCAAATTGTTCTGATGTAGGAACCAGCTTCGCAACTGACTTTGAAAATACCCATGTTGCGTTCCGCATCGTAATCGAGGAACCAACTGTCGTAAACTGTCCTGACTCGCAGTTGACGTTTTACTGCAGATATCAGAGGTGGTCTTTGGAAAAGGGCACCCTTTAACCTTTCCAATGCTTGGCTTATCTGCAATTTAAGGATAAATTTATGAAATAAATCAATTGAGACTACTAACGTTTCTAAATTCAGAATATCAAGACGTATATACCTTTTGCACATTGTCTACAGCAGAATGTAGTTTGAATACTGCCACGTACTCTTTTCCTGCAGATTGCTGAGATTTGGCAAGACGCGTAGCTCTGTCAATACAAACAATAAGACATCCAGATACTTTGGGATCCAGAGTACCCGAATGCCCAGTTTTCTCGACCTTTAAAATTCTCTTTATCCACGCAACGACTTCATGAGAAGACGGATTCGAAGGTTTATCTAAATTAATGCATCCCGACTTTATGTATTCAGACAAAGTTCGGTGAAGAGGAGTTGATCCACAGGATAATGGAGTAAAATGTTTTGTACGGGTCAACATTTTATCGAAGTTCTAAAATAATAAAAACAAATTATGCATCCTTCCTTGACAACACTACAATTATCTGAAAATTACAAATGAAACAAAACCCAAGACAAATATTTAAACAAACCTTAAACAAAAGTGGCCAATCTTTACAGTCTAATTTTACAAGTTCGTCAGATGGCTCCATTTCGCACTTCATTTTCACCT
The DNA here is from genome assembly GCA_032275165.1 of Synergus magnus. Lineage (NCBI taxonomy): Eukaryota > Metazoa > Arthropoda > Insecta > Hymenoptera > Cynipidae > Synergus > Synergus magnus. Next base: position 4,536,954 of record JAUESH010000044.1, on the reverse strand, counting down.
GCATTTCGCCCAGCGACTTCCTTTTACTCTTTTTCTTTTCTTTTGCTATCGTCTCTAAGATAATAAATAAGAGGTAAACGCATTAATTGATAGTACACATTATAACCTAAAAGATGCTATTGTGAAACCTAACCTCAACAAGCAAATAATCTGAAGAATTTTATGTGGCATTTGTGTGAGAAATAAAAAGGATACACAATTACGAATTTCATAGTTAATAACTTAATTTAGATAGCTATATAATTTATAGAGAAACATTCAACCGGAAAATAGATTCCACACGTGTTTACTGTAACGCTTTCTAACGTTCTTCAAAGTAATGTTTTTGGAAAAATTATAAATCGACAAAGGAAAAAATCACATAAAGAATTTTAAGGAGGATTTAATTAACATTATTGAATAATAAAAAATGCGTCTACTTACCTATTTCAGCCATGGTAAAAGAAGAAAAATATTATAAAATTCAACACGTGTACTAATATCTTTTTCCAGCACAAATGGCACCAGCCTCTGCTCTGGCCACTCATATAGGCGCACTTGAAGTATTATAGATCTGATCCCGCTCGGAGTATACGCTAGATGGCGCTGAG
>JAUESH010000044.1:4450346-4466505 GCA_032275165.1 Synergus magnus | reverse complement strand
AATCTCTGTTGATTTTTAGGTTTCAAAAGATTTCAAAAAGGTTTTGTGATACAATTCCAAGGATTTCAAGTGATTTTAAGGGATTTTAAGAGATTTTAAATGATTTTTAAAAAATTTCAGGAATTTCAGGAGATTTCAAGAGATCTCAAGTGACTTTTAGGAATTTTTAAGGGATCTCAAAAGAATTCAAAAGAGTTTTAAGATTTTCAAGTAATTTCAGAATATAAAAAAATTTTTTTAATTCTTTTAAATTTATTCAATTTCTGAAAATCATCTAAAATTTCTTGAAATCCCTTATCCTGTAAATATTTGAAAAATCTTTTATGATATGTTGGAATCCTTTAAATAATGTTAAAATCCTTTGAAATGTTTTGAATTCTCGAAAATTCTTTGAAATCTTCAGAAATCCCTTGAAATTATTTAAAATCTTCTTGAACTCATTTTATATCCTCAAAATTATATACTCACTTCGAAACTTAAGGGGCTATTCCACTTTGAACGCTCGAAAATTTTGGGAATTTTTTCTGAGCATGCTATGAAAGATATTGATATAAAACTTGTTAAGGGTGAATAATAAAGTCTTAAAATACATAAAAATTTTTTTTAAATTTATTTTATTAAACTTTTGTGTACAAAAACCGCAGCTGAACGTAACTCCTCGAAAAAATCGGTCGCCACGATATCTCAAAAACTACTAGACCGATTCTCATGAAATTTAGAACACATATTCTAGATATAAACTCCCACAAGATGAACCAGTCCCAAGTTAAAATTTTAATTTTAATTATTTTTTTTGTATCAAAAACGAAAAAAAAAAAAAAAAGAAAAACCATGTTTTTTTTCACTGTTTTTGGTGCAAAAAAATAGTAAAAATTAAAATTTTAACTTGAGACTGGTTCATCTTATGGGAATTTACATCTAGAATATGTGTTCTAAATCTCATAAGAATCGGTCCAGTAGTTTTTGAGATATCGTGGCGACACAAAAGCGTACACAAAAGTATAATAAAATAAAAAATTAAGAAAAATTTTGTTATGTATTTTAAGATCTTTTATCTTATTATCTTTTATAGCATGCACAAAAAAAATTCCGAAAAATAGCCTTTTTTTCGAGCGTTCAAAGTGGAATAGCCCCTTAAAGTTTATAGAAACAGTTTTTATGATTGGATTATTTTTAAGCCTAAAATAAAATGATTGAAGATTAAGATATTTAAAAATAAAATTATTTGAAATTATAAGCAGAAATACATAAGTTGATTCATACAACGAATCAACTTACAAAGTTTGTAATCTCTCTCTCGAGAGAGTAAAAGAAATGTTATGCGGCTTAGGTCTCTAACCATATCAAGTATATTATGTTATGAGAGTTCGCACAAATAACATACACAATACCGAGAATTAAGGATCAAATGAATTTAAAATGTAAAGTCTTGTGTACGACTCTAAATAACAAAGATTTTGTAGCCTTATAAATAGAAATAATAAAATATAAAGTTTATGAGTAATTTCTTAATATGTGCAAAAACAAAGATCTGAAATGGGTAACAGAAAAGGAAAAGATAAGTTCCTTCGCCATCTGGCATAAAGTTTTTATACGGATCTCTCTTTTCAAAGAACTACCCATTTAAGACGAAACTGCAATTCACTAAAGTCTTTACTTAGCAACTTCCTAAAAAAAAAAGGGGAGGACGAAAAAGTTACAACTTCCTCTTTCGAAAAAAAATATTCATCTTCAAACAGACCCTTATGGAACAGATTTTTTTTCTAACTCTTGGAATTTGTAGGTATAAGATTATTTATTGTTTAATAAGTACATCGTATAGATATCAAGATTGTACTTCTTTCAATTTTAATTTAAGTCTTTCGAATCCGAAGAATTGTTTTAGAAATCCGCAGATGGCAAATGATTTGAAAACAGAGGTCATACGATATGTCTCTGTTTTAAGTCAACGTTTATTTGGGGCGTTTGGGTTTAGAAACATGAGATATATTTACTAAATATGAATTTCTATTTGGTGATAATTCGCTAATCCCTTTTCAAGGATTTTATTTCCCATGGGGACTAAGAACCCTTTTATTAAATATTTAAGAAGCTTGACAAATTGCATAATTAGCATCAGCATGAATAATTTTTGACAAATAAAATCATTGGGTTCTGCTACTTCACCAACGGAAATCCATAGGAAGAGGAACAAAAGGGCGTATGAAAAGCGAATAAAAAGCAGGAAATACCCCTCCCATCTTTCAAAACAAAGAGCCTTTTTACGGGCAATAAAATATAATATTTCTCCGGTATTATAATGTGAATATCTGTTGGAATGCGGCTAAGGATTTCGTAGATTTCTTTGCTAGTTACGAGTATGATAATTAAATCTCGAAGTGTTCTAGTTTTTCAAGAACAATGGTTGGTACTACCCGAGGAGCTCCTTCTTAGAATGAGTTTAATAGAATAGAATAGAATGGGATACATAGGTCATATGGCTTCTTTTAAAAATCGATAACAAATTAAAAAGTGATAATTGATTTAACTGATTAATAATATATTTGCCAAGTATTTTCTGGGTCAAATAAATAAATAAATCGAGAAGGTGAATAAGATTTGAAAGTTTAAACCTCATCACATATTTTTTTCGAGATCAATAGCTTCGAAGGTTAAATAACTTCCGTATAGAATCGGAAGATTATGTTTGCAAGGAAAAATCGATTTTTGCTCATTTTCATCTAATCAGCCTCTACCAGCATAAAAGGAGTTTTCTTTCGTTGATAAGTCTGATGACATGGCCATAGGGAATTTGAAAGGCATTATTACGAGTGCAGGGATGTCAATTTAAACAATTAAAAATGTATAAAATAAATTGAAAACTTTTAAAAATAATGAAGGGTGTTGACCCAAGTTCAAAGCTCAATATTCCATTTCCTCATTTCACTCATTTTTGGAAATAGAAGTGTGGCTATATACTAAAATGAGGAATTGGAATTTTGAGATTAGAACTTGGGACCAATGCCCTTAAGTTTGAAGCACATTCTTTTCAAAAATTTAAAAGTTGCATTTTTTAAGAACATTTCCTTTTTTAGGAAGGAGTAGATGTTGCACATCCAGGAGTTGCCAACGACTTCGGAAATGAGAATGCCAAGAAATATTATACCTACTACCAGTGGGTATGCTTCGCCCTATTCTTCCAGGTAAGAACGAAGTACTCTTTATCATAATAATTTTTGTGCACGTGCGACGCCTTGGCATGTATATTATTACGCTTAGTCAGTAGAACTTCATCTGTAAAGTCATCAGAGCACGCTTTTATATCTCTTCATATATAGCTTCAAATCTCTTTATATAAACATATACATATACACGTACATCGGTCTATCTATTACACCGTCTCGTGTGAGGTCTGCGTCTTTTATTAAATGTCTCACAATACGAAAGATACTCATTTGCACGTGATATGATTTACTTCTTAACCGGAGGTCAGCTAAAATAGGCAGTAATCCTTCATGTTGAATTCAATTTACGTTAGCGATTTATCAGCCCCATGAACTTTGATTCAAGTCGCGGTTTATTTATTCTTTTGGTAATAGTAATTGACGTGCAGGGTGCAAGGAAATCCTCTGGATTTCTAATGATTTCAAGGGATTTTCAATAATTTTAAAGGATGTTAAGAGGATTCTAGGCATTTAAAGGGATTACAAGAGGTTTGTATAATAATTAAAAGATTTAGTGGAATTTTAATGTTCTTTGTGGAATTTAAAAAGATTTTAAAAAGCTTGTAAGAATTTTTAAAAATGTTGATTTTTTTAAGTGAAATTTTTTATTCGCCTCTATTTCAAAGTCTTAATCATTATTTTAGTACTTTACTTATATAAATAGTTGCATTATAAATGTTCTTAATGTGCTCGATTTCTAGAAACCTCTTGAAATCCTTTAAAGTTCCAGAACAACCTTTAAAATCCCTCAAAATTTTTCAAAATCTCTTAAAATTTCATGAAAACCCTTAAAAAATCCACAACAACCTTCGAAGTCCCTCAAAATTATTTAAAATCCTTTAAGATTCCTAAAAACCTCATAAAATTCCTTAAAATTCCACGACAATCTTTAAAATCTCTTCAAATTCTATGAGGAACTTTAAAATCACTTGAAATTCGTAAAAAGCCATTAATATTATCTGAAATTTCTTAAAATTCCTAGAAAACATCTTGCAATTATACAAAACTCCATAAAATTTAAAATCCCAAAAATTCTTTAAAATGTCTTCAAATTCCATGAAATCCGTTAAAATTCCTTAAAATTATTATTCAGATTAAACATTTTTTCGCTCTACACCCAGAAAAAACTTTTCTTGAATTAAAGAAACTTTCTTTGAATCAAAGAAATTGTAGCATTGATATACGCTCAAAGAAACATTTCTTTAATTCAAACAAATTTTTTTTTTAATTAAACAAACAGTTTCTTTAAATTAAAATAATTCAAAATAATTTTGTTTAAATCAAATAAACTTTGTTTGAATGAAAGAAAATTAGTTTAAAAGAAAGAAAGTTTTCTTTAACATAAAGAAATTTTTACTTTGAATTATTAAAATAAAAGTTTTGGTTTAAACCAAGTTTTTTTTCTGAGTGTATAGTCACATTTCTGTTTTGAAAAAGGAAACTGCTATAGAGCGCAAAATATCTACATTCGTTGGTTCGAACTTGAGCCCAACAGCCTTAATTTGAATTTGCATTCATTTGAAATATTATCTTTGCAGGCAGTGCTGTGTTATCTTCCCCACTATCTTTGGCAGGTCTGGGAAGGTGGCTTAATAAATAACCTAGTGATGGGTTTAAACCATGGTCTTGAACAGGAAGAAACAATATCGAAGAAAAAAGACACTTTGATGAACTACCTGATTACTCATATAAAGGTGAGGCACTCTGTTAGTTATTAAGAATTTCAATGGAATTTCCTTTCATCCACGTTTCGCAATCTGAATTGTAATCATAAAATTATTATAATTGTACCTGCAATTACATTATTGTCATCTACACTATAATATTCACTATAATAAGAATTTACAGTTTTTTTCTCTCTGAAAACAGTTTTACGGATCGTTATTGAAGTGCCTTCGATAATTAAATTCGTCAATTTTTTCTATGATGATAATCTTCACCGGACGAGGATGGAATTTGAACAATTTTCTTAGCACAATATATTCCTGAGAAAATTCTTATGGGGCTTATATGACTTAAATGCGCTTGTGTAATCGATAAAAATAGTTTGCTGGTTAATTGTTGAAGACACTGCGAATCAACTTTTTTTATAAAAAGATTTTTATTTCAATAAAATATGAAAAGAATTTAAGAAGATTTCATAATATTTCCACATTTAAAATAATCAGCTCAACTTTTCCAAAAAAAGAACATTTTTCAGAAGATTTAAAAGGTTTTAAAAATATTGAAAAATATTTTAGGAGATTTCATAAAATTCCAATAAGATTTTAAAAGATTTTAAGGAATTTCTAAATATTCTGTGGAATTATACATCACTGTAGTACTTTGATATCCTTTAAAATTTTTTGAAATCTCAATACAGTTTCTTGCAATCCTTAAAAAAAATCTTTAAAATCTCTAGAAAAAGGGTTACTGGGGAAGAAAGAATTGACTATCGTAAAGGAAAGAGCGGATGTCGCTCGAGTCGCTCAAGTCCAATTCATGTTCATTGAATCCAATTCCGCTAATTTGTCGATTTATTCTTTCAGAGCCACAACTCATACGCCTATCGCTACTTCGTCTGTGAAGTCCTATGCCTCGTGAACATCATAACCCAGCTCTACTTAATGAACCTCTTCTTCGATGGCGAGTTCCTAAAATATGGTTGGAATGTCCTTCACATCTCAGACGCCCCACAGGAAAAAAGAATCGACCCCATGGTCTACGTTTTTCCCCGAGTGACCAAGTGCATCTTTCACAAATACGGAGCCTCAGGCACAATTCAAAAACACGATTCACTCTGCATCCTGCCTCTCAATATCGTAAACGAGAAGACCTACATTTTCATCTGGTTCTGGTTCATGCTCCTCACAGTTTTACTTGTAGGATTGCTTACATACCGAGCTGCGATCATCTTTGCGCCGATTATCAGACCTAGATTACTGCAGTTATCATCGAGATTGCTACCAATCGAAACCTGTCAGAGCATCAACAAGAAAATCGATCTAGGGGATTGGTGGATTCTTTACACTCTATCTTCCAACATGGACTCGCTGGTTTACAGAGATCTTCTCCAGGAACTCACTAAAAAAGTGGGGGATTCCATCTCGCAACCAGTCAGTCCTTAAGACAGAAACTCCGATTCTTCCTTGAGAAGAAAACTGGAGAAGCAATAGGAAGATTTTTAGCAAATATAGCTTCTCGATCGTCCTCGATCCATTTTGGACGGAAGCAATACTATTTTTTATGCAGAAATTTTATATGTGTTTTTAAACTTCCGTTAAGGATAAACTTTCCTGAAGGCTTGTTTATAAATACTTTTAAGAGATATATTCAAGATAATAAAGTAAAAGAGAATGGTCGTCCAAAATAGATTAAGATACGTCACCGACCGTTTTCGGTATAACATATCAATTGTTTTGAACTTGAAGATTTCAGCTTTGTATAGCAAATTTACTTTTGTATGACAAATGTATCTTTGGAAACGGTCACTCTAGGATTGTAAGATCAGGCAAGCGATGCCTCGTATAGCAGCGAATATATATTTTTATATAATATATAGCAGAGCATATTATTCAGATAGGCGAAATTTCCCTGACCAGTGTTATAACATTCCTGACCGAAAAGGTCGAGACTGCTCAAAAGCAAGACATTGTATTATAACTGCTTTGTGATTCAAAATGTTTCTGCCCCGTTTCGTCGACAATTTTGCGAAGACTGATAAGAGAGCCGAGGCCGAGGCCGAGTTTCGTGGATACATTCCTGGTTTCTGATCCACTTGTTGCTTAATTCTAAGGGATCGGAATCACTCTCGGAAGTTTTTTTTCGACGCTCAAAAATACAATTGTACTGTCGAGCGTGCCTTGCGAGATTCGAAGGCGCTTCAATGCCTCGTGCAATTTTTATTTTATTTTTTATTTCAAGGAGGTTTTGCTTTAGAGATGAAGGAAGCGGTCAGAGGCTCGCGTGTCTTCTGTAAACGCAGAACGGCGTGTAAACGCACATATCCGCTCTTTGCGAGAAAAATTATAGAGAAAAGTAGCGAGTGCCTACGATTTTTATAGAGTTGTGCATATCTGAGATATGAGAGAAGTTCTTTTTTTCTACAGTAAACTGTAGCAACGACAGAATTGTGGGAAAGATGATATTAGAACGGTATTGAAACCGATTATTTTCTGTGACTTTGTAGATTCGTAAGAAACTTTTTTTCTTTAAGTAAGTTCAGTATGTACCAATTATTTTTAGGAGAATTAAATCTTCAATGAGACGTGGAGTTAAATTGCCTATTTTTCTTTCTTGGTTTTAAATCTTAAGCTTTAAAGTTGCATCCCTTTAGAATAATTTTTTACTTGATTTGTTTTAAAATGAAAGACTTCGAGTAGTTGCGGTTGCAAGAGTTATCCGAAGGGAAAGGAAAAAGTTATTCGTTGAAATAAGGCTGGAATGCGCTCAAGGCAAGTCTCTAATAACGCGGCAGTTTCAGATATAGTCGCGTGCTCTGATGGAGTTGATCACTTTTTATTAGAAATGTTTATCGATTTCTAGGGCCTTAGTCTTCTTTCGGTGGATGATTTGAAAAGAATGATTGACGTATAACTTGAAAAGAATGATTCACGTATGACTTGAAAAGAATGACTGACATATGATTTCAGCGTTAGAGGACCTGACTGATTGCGAAAAAAAAAGATAGGAAAATGGCGATAATCTTTAAGGATGTGATTTTTGTGTAAGCATATACATAATTCCGTTGATATTTAACTTTCCTATTAGTCACACGATATGGTCTTATTTTATTTTCCATGCGTCATTTGACTAAAATATTTTTAACATTTTTTATCATACAAGGAAGTGGGATTTCTGAGTAGGATAAAGCATTTTCATAAAAGTTCAAAGTCCTTTTAATTATAACGCTTCTGAATAATTTAAACGAAGTAAATGATCAATTCTATCTGCGTTTTAGTGAAGAATCCATATGTAGGAAGATATAATTGAGAGAAATATGAAAGTCAATGACCGATATTAACACCTCAGTAAGCATACATGTTTATCCACACTTTCGTTCAGCTTCAGTAACTTTTTACGAACTTTGAAACACGCTCTACGTTAAACGAAACTGTTTAGATACATGCACATGTGGAAATATGGATCAATACCTTTGTTGCGCAAAAAACCGTTTTCTTTTGAAATTTTCCAACTTTTACCTGTTAATTAATTTTTACGTCATAAGAAAATGAAATATAATTTATAATATACTATCCTTACGAAGGAATTTATCAGTGGCGGCAAAGAACTATTTAATTTTTAATAGATTTTTAATAGACTGTTTCTAGAATGTTTTAATTTTCTCATCACTTATTTGCTGTTTATTAATTGTGAACTAATGAAAATGTAAAATAATTTAAAAAATTGACAAAACTGTTTGAGAAATTAAGTGGGAAATATGATTCGGCTTCTAAATTGTCGGAGAACAGTAATGTTTTATTTTTACAGTCATTTTTTACGACATTGACGAAATAGCGATAAAAAAAATACAGGAAACAAATCCACAGTGTATAATCGTCTTTTTTAAACAGAGATGCATTTTTATAACCAACAGACTATTTAAAAAGTCGTGAAAATCGTAACGTCTAGGCAAATAAAAAAATGTGTTCACACTTCGAAGCTTTTCAACACGAAAAAGAGTAATACAAGAAAAAAATTGGGTGCCTTCCAACACCAATACTTAAGGCTCTTACATATTCTTAACTCGCTTTCTTACTTCTTAAAATTCAATTCAAAATACGAACCATCCCAAAAAAAATTAGGCGCGAACGAAGGGCTGATCACTCGAATTTTTAGTGTACACCAGATCGGGCGCAAAATTCAAATTTACAATTCCTAGTAAAGCTGGAAAAAGAACCAAACGATTGAAAATGTATGTTAATTTTATAATACATTTTCCAGTAAATCTGGACCAACTGCAATCATCTTTACCATTCAAAATTTCATTAACAGCCGTTCTTCATGCCTATGAAGTGGAAGTAAAGTTCTACTTTTCACTCCCTAGGGATTAAAAAGTATTTTTCACTCCATGGAGAGTAAAAAATAGGGAGTGAAAAGTAGATTTATGGGGCATTCCATGCCAAATCGACCACTTTTGACCCCGACCCCTTTCGATTTGGCTGAAACTTTTTTTATCTTTTTCTACCCTATCCAAAACATTTTTCAGAATTTTTTCAAACTTTTTTACTGAACCCAAAAAAAGTTATGGGTTTTTCAAAAAAATGGCTTTTTTCTTTTTTAAAAACGGCCGTAATTTTTTTTTTTTAAATTGACTTATCGGGACGTTTTTTTTTATTTTTGTTTTTAAATGCACTTTTCAGAAAAAAAAATTTATAAAAATTATACAGATCCATCTTCAACGTTTTTTTTTTTTAATTTTCACACAAAAACGGAAATTTCGAGATGATTGTCATTTCATTTTTTTTCTTTTTTTCATAAAAAACTTTGAAATTTTCCGCAAATTTTCTGAAATTTTCAAAGTGGGATTTTTTCGTTTTCTATTTTTATTTTTCAATTGAAAATTTTTTTTTAATAGCTCATTTTTCATAACACTACTCTGAAAATGTTTTATAATGTACAGAGAACCTTAAAATTTGGAAAAAAATAATAATAATTAAAAGTGGTAGTCATTGGAAAAATTTCAATTTTTTTACAATATAAATTTATTTATATCTACTGTGCATAAAATTATTTAATAAACTATGTTTTTTGGGTATGTAAACAAGAAAAAAGCGACGTATTAAAAAAAAATTTCATTCCAAATAAATTTCATTCCAAATTAACTGCTTCAAAATTTTTAAAAGCTTATGGTTTAGTCAGAAATAGACGAAATCATAACTTTTTTTTTCATTTTCTTTGTTTTTAAATGTAGTTTTCGGAAAAAAATTCAAAAAAATTATTCAGGGCTATCTTCTATTTTTTTCTGACTTTTTCGGAAAAAATTGAAATTTTTCCGATGACTACCACTTTCAATTATTATTATTTCTTTCCAAATTTGAAGGTTCTCTGTAGATTCTAAAAAATTTTCAGAGTAGTATTATGAAAAATAAGCTGTTAAAAATTTTTTTTTCAATTTAAAAAGAAAAATAGAAAACGAAAAAATCCCACTCTGAAAATTTCAGAGAATTAGCGGAAAATGTCAAAGTTTTTTATGAAAAAAAGAAAAAATAAATTAAAAATGATAATCATCTCGAAATTTCCCTTTTATTCCGAAAATTAAAAAAAAAAAAAACGTTGAAGACGGATCTGTATAATGTTTATAAATTTTTTTCTGAAAAGTGCATTTAAAAACAAAACGTCCTGATAAGTCAATTTTTAAAAAAGTTACGGCCTTTTGAAGAAAAAAAAACATTTTTTTGAAAAACCCATAACTTTTTTTGGGTTAGGTAAAAAAATTTGTTCTCTGTACATTCTAAAAAAATTTCAGAGTAGTATTATGAGAAATAAGCTGTTAAAATTTGTTTTTTTCAATTTAAAAAGAAAAATAGAAAACGAAAAAATCCCACTAAATATTTCAGAGAATTAGCGGAAAATGTCAAAGTTTTTTATGAAAAAAAGAAAAAATAAATTAAAAATGATAATCATCTCGAAATTTCCCTTTTATTCCGAAAATTAAAAAAAAAAAAAACGTTGAAGACGGATCTGTATAATGTTTATAAATTTTTTTCTGAAAAGTGCATTTAAAAACAAAACATCCCGATAAGTCAATTTTTAAAAAAGTTACGGCCTTTTGAAGAAAAAAAAAAAAACATTTTTTTGAAAAACCCATAACTTTTTTTGTGTTAGGTAAAAGAATTTGAAAAAATTCTGAAAAATGTTTTCGATAGAGTAGAAAAAGATAAAAAAGTTTCAGCCAAATCGAAAGGGGTCTGGGTCAAAAGTTATCGATTTGGCATAGAATGTCCCTTATGTATTCGATTTTTAAAAGTGGACCAAATAACTGATGAAAAATGCAATTTTCCAAGCTCCTGTTGTTGATTATATAAAGAATTTCCATAAACTTGGTAAGATGTCGCAAAGCGTCTTCACATCTTTGGGCGGGAATTGCGTGGGCGATCGAAGTGATGCGCGCGTTTCCGCGCAATGGATCGCGCGTCCATAGGTACGAGGGAGTGCAGAGAGACAAGGGCGGAAAATATAAAAATAAAAGCGGGCCGAATCAACGAGTAGAATCGGTCTGCGTTTTGGCACCGTTTGGATGGTACGGAGGACGAGCACAGTAGGTCACCTAATGTGTTTCAGTTTGTTAGAAACCGTCCCGCGGTACTAGACGCCATAAACCTGGACTAATCAATTCGAAGCTCCCTTTGATCCGACGACCAGCTTTTTATTTATTTTTATCAATATACACTAAACTTTCCCAAGTTCCCAACCAACATCACATCCGCGCTTCTGTTTTCTTCTACGCTCCAACATCACGAAGTATAATTAAAAGAAAAACTCATAATTCTCTCTAAACTCGGCTTCCATATAAAACTCTCCAAAGTTCAAAACAACATATAATTCTATACCCTGAAAGAAAACTGCTAAAGCCACCTTCAATTTTAAATCCTCACATGAAATTATTTAAAATTCAAGAAATCCATTTGTAATAATTGTAGATTATAAAATTGAGGTTTCTTTTTTAGATTAAAGTACATTCATCGGAAATAGGGATACATAGAATTGGAAACTAAATAATTATGATGAAATAAAGTAAATGAGTATGAATTAGAAATTGATGAAGAATGGGGAAAGGATCGAGTGGGTGAAGTGTTGGGGATGAGACATTGACACCTGTCAATAAAATAATTAAAGAATGTCGGATCAAAATGCGTGAAATAAGCACGTGGATGACTGAGGCGGGTGTGTAAATGACCGGCTGATGGTGGATGCGGGTTCGAGGTCTGTTGGAGTGACATGAGGATGTGGAGGAAGACACGTTGTGCGAAACGTGTCCTTCCTCTTGGAACAATTGTGTCAAGGCTGGGTACCAGATCAGAATCGGAATATGAAGAGTCCCGGAGGGAAGAGCACTGAACGAGTTACATCCCCTGAAGTACGAAAGGAGAACGGAAGAAGAGGGTCAAAATCCTCTTCTTCGAACAAAAAGGGTAAGAAGAGGAAAGTTGGATGGATTCGTTTGGCCAGATCCAAACATAAAAGTCGACACGACGTTTGGATTATGGATGCCGTCAGGAACCTCTACTTTCTCTTTCATGTGAGACTTCATTTTCAATTCACTATTTCATTAGTTGCTGAATTTTCAGTTAATACATGAATATGAATAGTCAGTCATGCAGAAAAAAGTCTTTTTCGAAAACTCTATGAATTGCTTCAGGCAAGAGCAACGGAATAAATTTACAATTGAATGGGTTTTTAATTCATTGTTAAGGCTTGAAATGGATTTTTTATATCACATGCATGATTTTATCTGTTTTTCATGCCCATGAAGCGGGGCTAAAGTTTTACTTTTCACTCCCTAGGGAGTAACAAGTAGAACTTTTCCGCTTCATAGGAAGAGCGACTGAAATCATGCATAAATTATAAAAAAATAACGTACGTGCCTTGAGGAGAGGGCTTTTTTCCCTTGGTGCATAATATACTATTTTTGAACTTTAATTGCTTGATATTGAACAAATAAAAATTCCCAAAATTTCAATTCCTACACCGTTGATATTCAAAAAATTAATATTCCAAGTACTTAAAAGTGACCCTTTTTTTATTCAGTCACCAAAAGGAGTGACTTGCAAAGAATACTTAAAAAATCAAAAATTCAATTTATATAATCATGTTGAAACCTTTGTATATTTTCATTGCACGGTTTTAAGATTAAAAAATATTTCTCGGTAACCCTATTGTTTATTTTCGAGGGGAAAATTCTAGTTCCCAATAGAAATTTCAAATGTTTCATATTTTGAAATATTTCCATGGAAGAATTATTTCAAAATAGCAATAATGCTGATATTGAGAGCATTTGTAATCCAATTTATAATTTTATGAACTATTCTGAGCTTATTCGAACCATTTCTTGGACTGTAGTAACAAGTGTAAAAAAAGATTTATTTTTCAAATTTTCAATATCTAAGAAAGGTATTAACTTTTGTTTCGTTTTATTTGTGGTTTAGGTGAACAGAGTAAGAAGCGATGGTTGTGTAACAAGACTTCATGTACTTACAGCGATTCTCTTGATCGTCTTTTCCGTAATTCTTTCTACGAAACAAGCAGTTGGCAATCCGATAGATTGCATTCACACAAGGTATTATTATTTATTTTATTTTCAGTCATAAAAAATATTAAAGTATTCTGATAGATTATAGTTTTATATTGGGTAGAAAATGCTTCTAAATATTAAAGAAAGAGGCAACCTTTAATACATCCTTGAATACGAAAAATCTACTCCTTGGCGAAGAGATCCAAAATCAGGATATTTACCAAATTCAATGATAAATTTTTCTTAGTTTATCAAAATCTTGAATAATGTATCTATTTAAAGAAGACCGTTTTTATTTTTTTATTTTTTACACATTGCTTAGGAAATTTTGTTTCTTTTCTTATATGTTGTTAGAATCTTTTCCAGTATCTAATAATTAAATATTTACTCGCCGATTCACAACATTAAATATTATTTTCGAATGAATTTTTGATTTCCTTGACGTTGTAACCTCTACTCCGAAGGTTTAAAAATAAAAAAAAGAAAGGTCAAGAAATCTACAAATAGCTATTCAACTTCGTAAATATCTTGCAATTATTCATATCTCTGAACATTTGCTAAAAATTCTGAATAGGTATTACATAAGCAAGCGCTTTAAATATTAGTATTGGAAAGCTCCCAATTTTTATCGTACGTGTTTTTGCGTATTGATTAGTTTCTCGAAATGGTAAAAACCTTTCAGAATATTCATTGTGAACTATTTAGAAAATTTTTGCAATTTTTGCAATTTTTGTAATTTTTTTAAATCCTTAGAATAGGTTTATGCAATAATGTAAAACCTTTTTAAGTAAATTACGTATATTTCAAGTTCTGATTTATAAGAAAGTCAATGAAATTACTTTATTTTCAGTCTGCATAATAAAATGCCTTGAAACTTCTAAATGTTATGAAATTTCTTTAAGCAAATCAAACTTTCCTGAGAAAAATAAATCTTCTCAACCTTTCATATTAGTCACAGTGATAGTTTTAGTCTTCTTAGTCGAGTTTTGAAATAATATAGATTTTTCTCAGTAATGAAACGAAGCAAGTTGTAAAAATAAAAAACATGCTTTTAAGAAATACTGAAAAAATTTGCTACTATATATTTCTATCCAAAGTTATCATTGTTAACGATTATCTAAATTTCAATTGATTGATCCCGTTGATCCGCATCAATAAGAGCAAATTTACATTTAAGTTGTTACTAAATAACTATATGTACACGGAAAAAATTAGTTATCGAACCTTTCCTTGACTGTCATCGATTTTAGGATACGTCAAAAGTTTTCAAATATGTCATAAACATTTTTTAAATCTGAAATACTTTTCGTAAAGAATTTTAAAACAAAATTTTTGACGTATCCTAAAATCGATGACAGTCAAGGAAAATTTCGATGACTAATTTTTTCCGTGTAATAGAAAATTGAATAAAAAATCAAATAGTGTTGATATTCACGTTATATGATATTTGTATTAAAAGAGAGCCATTTACTCAGTCGCAGTTATTCACCGTTATACGCTCACCCTCGCTCAAATTTTTTACAACATCTCTTTTTTGCAGAGATATTCCCGTTGAAGCTTTTAATGCTTATTGCTGGATGCACAGCACGTATTTCGTGACTGGCGCGATGTTGGGCGTTGCAGGTGTGGATGTTGCATTTCCTGGTGTGGCACCTTCTTTTCAATACAAGAACTATCATAATCATCGTCAACAACAACAAGACGACCGTCAACGTGCTGCAGAAGGCATAACTAAGCATGTCAAATATTATCAATGGGTTCCCTTTGTCCTCGTCTTTCAGGTAACTGTTAAATTCTATTTTTATATTACGATGAACAAACACGAGGACGTAGCAAAGATGTAAATTTCATTGGAAACTTTCTTTCTGCAAATTTCTGGTTGAAAAATTGCATGTTTTATGAAGATTCTATTTCCAGTAGAAAAGGCAACTACGGTCAGACAATTGACTGATTTTTGATAAAAAGAGTATAGTGTGCAAGATTTGAATGTTTAAATTTCACAGCACAAAATTCTCTCAAAACAGGGAAAATATGGTGATTTTTTTCGCTAGGGGAATAAATTCTTTTGAAGAAAGTTAATACAGGAAGTATATTGAAGTTAATTTGCAACGCTTTTTTTAAAAAGAGTTAAATTTTCAGTCAAAATGATGGATTATCAACTAAACATTTGAATTTTCAACAAAAATGTAAATTTTCAATGGAATAGTTTACTTTTTAAACAAAAAAGATGATTTTAAAGCAAAAATAGTTGAATTTTCTTTTGGAGCTATATTGATTCAGTCTGTATTAAAGTGAAAAATGAGAAGAAAAGGAAAGAAAGGGTAATTTTCTTGAAACCAGGAGAAAAAAGAGGATTTCTTAAAAAGAGAGGAAAAACAAAAGAATAGGAGAAAGACTGTGAAGCCTGGGTATACCCAGGCTTCAGAGTCCCTATAGGGACTCTGAGTTAGACACTCCAGCTTCATAGCAGAGCAAGAATTGCTACCTTCATATTATGAAATATTTTTTATACCGGGTGATCAAAAAGTGTCTCTTAAAAGATAATGCTTAGCAGAGCTGGGTAAAATGGTTCTAAAAATGTATTTAAAATGTAAAATGCAAAATAGGTTTACAAAATCCATTTAAAATGGAAAATAGAAAATGGTTTTCTATCTTCTATTTAAAATGAAAAATACAAAATGCATATTTGAAATAGGATAGTAATAAATGCATAATGGATTTTTAATAATATTTAATTTAATTT
>JAUESH010000044.1:4375141-4385419 GCA_032275165.1 Synergus magnus | reverse complement strand
TAAATGAAATTCCCGGGCTTTTCCCGGTTTTTCCTCGGTCCAATAAAATTCCCGGGTTTTTCCCGGTTTCCCGGTCCGCTAGACACCCTAATAATATACTACAAATGCAAAAAAATTGAAAACAAAGTTCAAAAATGAATATTTTTTGTATATTTGTATGGACTTTCTCGTATAAAATGTAAAGCAGACAAAAACAAACTTTAGAAACAAATATTTTGGTTCTTTTCCATGCATAGAATCAAAATTTATGCATTAGAACAGAAACACAACAAAAATTTTTTTTTTGTTGACCTGTGTTATTACTTGCACAGATTGTTGAATAATTTCGAAATAAAATTCAAGAAAAGTATTAATAAATCAGAAACTTAATTTCGAGTCTGGCATAACCGGAACTATAATTTGTTTGCTAGCTGACTAAGAAACAGTCCTAAGAACAGGAAACAAATTCTATTTGTGAAATAAAGTATAATTTGTTGTTTGAAATTGATTCCTTGAATACAGTAGCCTGTCGCATAAAGATATCACCTAAGTAGTTATTTCAACAAAGTTTGGAGACCAAGTAAATAAAATACTCTCCTGCCTGTCATTGGCAGTAAATTTAGTTAACACAAATAATTCTATTTTCCGAAGTACAACTTCACCGGAGCCTTTACGATTCGTGAACACGCACGTTTTCTTTTGGCAGTGTTTGTTTTTCGACCCACACACTAGAAGGAGATTCAGAATACATCGGTAGATGCGAAACGAATGGCATTTTGCATAAAGTCACTGAACGCTAAAAAAGTAAAAAAGGAATACGAGAAGCTCTTGAGAAATGATTCTTAGAATACAAGAATTTTTATGTTCTTGAATTTCCAGATAGATTGTAAATGACAAGTCTTATTGCCTTTTGTAATTTAGTGTTGTTGATTTTAACGAACGCTTCGAGATTTAAAGTCTCTTTTTTAAAGAATGATTCGCTCTTTAAAAAAAATGAAGAATAAAAAGGATTACATTCTTTAATTCAACTCCAAATTCAAAGGCTTCCGTTCTAATCGGTTTTTTCTTTGTTTCACGAGCATTTCTTACATTTTCTACGGTCCAGGAGCTTTTTCTCCGATCTACTGTATTCGTACGCATCTGCCTTATTGTTAGATACTCGAGCAATGTCGTTGATTCATTGTAGCTAATCTAATTTTATAAGAAAGCGTTGCAATGAAAATTAAATATAGCGAGACGAGAGTTTAAAATAGTCGGAAGGATCGAATAGGTACACCGAAATGTCAGACACGAGAGTTATCTTGCAATTCTCAGAATTGCATGCACCTTGAGGCAGATCACCTTTTTGTTCCCGTTTGTAGGACGAATGAATTCTATGCCTGCATCAAGAGCTGCAAATTACACCTCTTTTTTATTCGTACTTATGCATAATCTATGTGGATATAAAGCTCTTCTATCTGACAGACCGATCTCGACAATTCCATGCTCGTTTATTCTACTTTACTCCTCTTGAGTGAAATTGGAAGCTTCATACCATTTTTCTAGTAACCGTCAGAAGCGTTCAACTTAATCTTAGTCAACTTTTGATAGAGAACTGAGATTGTCTAAAATAATAAATAACTTTTGCAATATAATTCTAGTCAAAGAAACGTACATAAATGTGAACAAATTCTAATAAGAGAACTAAATTTCATATATCAGACTTCACAATACAAAATGCTCGCAAATTAACACATATTGCATTTAATTTAAACACTTTTTAAAATCAATTTTCAACGGAATAGTTTATTTTTCAACCTAAAATAGTTCAATAAAAAAAAATGAATTTCCTTACTAAAAAAAGTGGTGTAACAAAATGTCTCGAAAATATCGCATACACTGTTGATGCAAACCTGATTGGCTTTTGAATGACTTGAAGTTGTAAGAAGGAAAACAAAATAATCGCGCACATGTTGGTTTGCTGGTCTCTTAAAATTTTACGAAAAAATTCGAATTCCTTCAAAATTCATTAAAATCTCTTAAAGTTCTTAGTAACCTCTTGAAATTCGTTAAAATTCGTGAAAATAACTAACAATTCTTAGAAATCTTCAAAAAAATTCCATAAAATCATTACAAATTCTCCGAAAATTTTTAAAAATCAGAAAAATCTCTTGAAATCCCTTAAAATTATTAGAAATCTCATAAAATCCTCAAAAACTCCTCAAATTGATCTTTTAAAAATCAGAAAAATCTCTTAAAATTCCTTAACATTTTTCAACAAATTCAATCTCAATAAAATATTTTAAAAGTAATAAAAATCTCTTCAACTCCCTTAAAATTCATTAAAATCGCTTTAAATTCTTAGAAACCTCTTGAAATTCGTTAAAATTCGTGAAAATAACTAAAAATTCTTAGAAATCCTCAAAAAATTTCATAAAATCATTACAAATTCTCCAAAAATTTTTAAAAACCATAAAAATCTCTTGAAATCCCTTAAAATTATTAGAAATCTCATAAAATTCCATGAAATCCTCAAAAATTCCTAAAATTGATCTTTTAAAAATCAGAAAAATCTCTTAAAATTCCTTAACATTTTTCAACAAATTCAATCTCAATAAAATATTTTAAAAGTAATAAAAATCTCTTCAACTCCCTTAAAATTCATTAAAATCGCTTTAAATTCTTAGAAACCTCTTGAAATTCGTTAAAATTCGTGAAAATAACTAAAAATTCTTAGAAATCCTCAAAAAATTCCATAAAATCATTACAAATTCTACGGTAGCATTTAATATCTCTTTATATCCTTTAAAATCCATTAAGATTATTAGAAATGTATTCAAATTCCATTAAATCCTTTAAAATTTCACTAAATTTTTATAAAAATCATAAAAAATCTCTTGAATTCACTAAAAATGCCTTAAAATCCCTTAAAATTTCATGAAATCCGTTAAAATTCGTGAAAATCTCTTAAAATTCTTAGAAACTTTTGGAAATTCCTTAAAATTCCACGATAATATTCCCCTTATATCCTGCAAAATTCATTAAAATTATTAGAAATCTCATCAAATTCCATGCAATCTTTTAACATTTCACAATATCTTTTAAAAATCATAAAAATCTTTTGTATTTACTTAAAATCACTTAAAAATCGTCAAAATTCCTTACAATTCATGAAAATCTCTTCAAATTCCTCCAAATTTCACAAGATTCAAAATCCATTGAAATCTCGTAGAATTCTTTAAAAAATCTCTTAAAATTGCCTGAATTCCTTTAAAATTCCGCGAAATATCCCGAAATCTTTTAGAAATCCTGAAATTTTTTTGAATTTTGCATAAATTACTTGAAAATCGTCAAAATCCCTGAAAATTCTTAGCAAAATTTTGAAATTCTTCTTTTAAAAAAGTGTTTTCACGAAATGTCTCGAAAATCTGACATAACATACATTGTTGTTTCAAATCTGATTGGCTTTTGAATGTCTTGAAGTTGTAAGAAGGAAAACAATATGTGTTGGTTTGCTATTTAACCAAAAAGTTGATTTTTCCATAAAAAATACATTAGTTGAATTTTCAACCACAAAATATAATTTTTATCAAAATAGTTAAACTTAAGCTAAAATATTTGAATTTTCTTATGTGAATTTTATCAATAAAGTTCGCATTTAAGTGAAAAGCGCGAGAATAAGGGAAAAAGGGAGTTTTTCTTGAAAATAGGGGGAAAAAGAGGAATTCTTAAAAAAAGGGGAAATACAGGGGAATAATGGAAATAATGTGAAGCCTGTTTATAGACTCTATAAAAAGCAGGGCTTATTTTGAGTTATATGTACGACGTAAATGAGTTTCTTATCAGAATCGAAAACTGGCATGTTCTCCCTTAGAAAGTAACAGATGTTAGAATTGAATTTAGAACAAGGTAATTAATCAGAGAATGAGGAAGAGAAACAAATGCCAATAAGAAGTACGTTTATCAGAACGTTTAACGAGCTAATATTATCCGTATCGCATGTCTACGTACGATAGAGGGCATATTTTAAGACACATATTCTACAGGCTCTAAATAGGCACCTACAATGTTGTAACTGCCTTCTTCTGGTTGAGATTTCAAGCTCGAGTCGCCCTGTTTAAATATTGTCTTCTTTTTTTACAAAATAAATACAGAATTCGGGGAAACAAAACATCCAGCTTGACGAGCGGTTGACGAAGGAACTGACAAGCTAATCACCGTGACAGTTAATAAAGAATTAAGTGTTCCAGGCACAAATCTCGAAAGAGAACAGTGGAAGGTTAAAATTAACAAGTTTGTTACAGAAGTCTGATTTCAAAATTCCATGATTTTTCCAGGTCTTTCAAATCTTGTAACAACTTTGATTAAACATTACGAAACGGAAATCTTATCTAAAAACCTACAAAAAAATTCAAGACACTGAACTTTTAGAAACAGCTTTGATAACCAAGTACATGAGTCTCTCCCTATAATGCAGATTTATAGAGTACATTTTAAGACAAGATACGAACTCGTTGAACTGAGCAATTTTCTTTATGAGTCCGAAAGACCGGCACGGTATCTACCGAAAACGAAAAAAAAGTAACTTTACAGTCTCCTCCGTCAGAGTAAATAATTAGCCCATTTTGCATTACACGCCCTTTAGTTGCCGAGAGAAAAGCTGCAGAATTTTATCATCTGTCGTAATTTCAGTGTGTCGTGTGACGATAAAAAAAATCTGTTCGCAGACTCTTCTTATCTTGGCTGCATCGTCGACGGCACTCTCGCCGGGGAGCCGAGAACTCAAGGACACAAGAATTAGAGGATCCTCGTGTACAGAGTCAACAGCTGTTGGCTGTTGGAATTCTCGTAGAGTTCCTTCCCAATGAAACTAAAGGAACAAAACCAAAGGAATGGTACCGAAGGAATGCGTACGACGGAACGAAACCAAAGGAACGTTGATCAAAGGGACGAGTCCCGATTCAGGACCAAAGACTACTGATACTCAGTACGTTGCGTTACCGATCGGACCGCCCTTTCCTAGTTCGAACTGAAAAAGACGACTTTTGTACGTGCGACCGATCGAATCGACGCACAAGGTAGAAACGAATAGCAGAAAGTATTAAAAAAACCGAAAAAAATTACTGTTAAAGTTCTCCGACACTGAGAGAAAGCTCATTACTCTCATTTTTACACTTTAGTCTCGTTAAAAGCTTGCTGACAATAAGTAGAGAAGAATAATTAGTTATTAAGTATTCCAGAAGATAATGATGATTATAATGAGATTTCTAAAAGGGAAAAAACTTTAGACAATAAATTGTTCCATTATGCGAAGGGCATATCATGATTTATGTTGTCCGAAACTTAAACAGCAAAGTTCAAATTTTAGAATTGACTCGTTCCATAGTCTTTCAGATCTAAAAATAATGTTTAATTAGAACTCCATAAGATGAAGAAAATAAGTAAAGAGCATGCAAAAACGCCAATCTTCATGTAGTTGCTTCTTTATAAATAAAATTAAGTACTTCCTGCTAATCGTTTCTTCCCATACAGGATTCAACTGAATCTCTAAAACTTTTTTTCTATTCCAAGTCAAAATTACTAGTTTGAACTTTCCGCAATTATGGACTAACCAAAAATATCGAAAAAATGAATGCCGAATACACAAATTGATGAAAAATAAAAGTATCGAATTATAAATGCTCAAATTTTAAAACTTTCGAAACCTAAATTTCCCGACAACATATTTTTACTTAAATAATTAATTAAGTAATTAAGTAAATTAATTATTGAATATTTAAAACCTTTTTTTAAGTATTCTAACATATCGGGTTCATAAAATAATTCATATAATTATTTTCAATATTTAATCATTAATTTACCTAATAATTATTTAATTAATTGTACAAATTTACATATATATTGGGTAAATTTAAATTTCGAAAACGTAAGAATTTCTTATTTTGATAATTCGTTAATTGTAAAATTCGGTCATTTATAATTTGATATTTTTATATTTCGCCAATCTGTGTATTCGGTATTTATTTTTTCGTTATTTTTGGTCAGTCCTCGCAATTAGTCAAATGTATAATAAATATTTCTTAAATTTTACGATCTGAGATTAAAATAGAGGAGAATAGACGAATTTTATTAGAATTCAAACTCAGTCTTTACCGAGAATAAATTAAATATAAAATATACTCATAATCGAAGGCAATTATTTTTCATTATTTATTTTTATTATTTATTATGATTTACCGGTAAATTGATTTTAGTTACTAATTAATGTAATGATTCTTATTATTTATTTCTATTAATTTCTATTATTTGTTTCAGTTCACTTTTCTTTGATTAGTCATTTCGTATGACGTTGTAAATATGGAGCAAAGAACTTAAAATTTCTGTTCATTCAAATTATGATTTAAGAAAAAAAGAAAGACTATTTGGAATTATAGGGATTAAATACTTCGGGATCGGATTGCTGAGAAGGTTGACACCTACGCTTGTCACACACTAGAGATCACTCGAATTCATTCGCCCACGAAATTTAGACCTTTCACGTAAGCATGACATCATACACGAGTCTGCGATTGCTAAAAGATTAGCATTCAGTTCTTGACTCGAAATAATATTTAGTCCCATAAAGAAACCAAAACCTAATTTTCTAATACATTTTTTTTAAATTAATGAGATAAATTCCACTGGAATTAAATCACTTTTAAACCCCACATTTGAGGAAATATACACCAATTCTAAAAATACTAAATATTTTAGGAGTCGTAATTTTCTTTGACAACCGTTAATTATAAAATCTCAGAATACTCTAAGATAGGTACATGAATAAGAAATTTCAAGAAAGTGTGTCAATGAATTCGAGTGAACAAGAAATACTTTGAAAAATGTATTTTTATCGTCCACGTCAAGTAGCAGGACAAGTAGACAAGCGAGACAATACTATTTGGAGTTTTTAGAGCGAAACATATACCATAAAGTGGGGTAATTTTGGTACAAAAATCTAGCCTTTTTGCGTTCTGGCTTGTAGAAAATTGGAGAAAGACTTTCAGTTTTTTAAATAATCCAAAATTTTAGAGTTCGAGAGGAAAAACTTAAAACTCTCATAAGGCACTCATCGCAGTGCTTATTGTCATAAAAAGGTGCTTTTTTAATAAAAATAGGTGAGAAATAAGTGACAAAAAATTGACACAAAGAATTCAGGGTGATTGAAAAGGTTGCCAAAGAATCCAAACAAATTTAAAAGAATTCACGGTGAATTCAAGAAAATTCAGGAGAAATTCAAAGGAATTTAAAAAAATCAAAAGAATATAAAGGAATTTTTAAAGAATACAAAGAATTTTAGAAAAATCAAGGCGAATTAAATTGAATTCAAAACAATTCGGTATTAAGATAAATTCGCAGAATTACAAACGATTTTAAAAGATTCATTTTGCAATTAGCAAGACTTCAAGATATTTCTCAGGATTTCAAAGATTTCCAGACATTTTAAGTGATTTTGAGAAATTTCAAGGAATTTAAAAAGATTTCAAGTCGTTTTAAGGAATTACTAGGGATTTGACTGCATTTTAAAGTTTTTTTAAAGGATTTCAAAAAAATACAAACGAATCATCATATATGTAATTCCAATGTCAATAATTTTTCATAAGATTTAACTTCATCAATTGAAGAAAAGTAAATAGGTGACCTCCTGTGATGACTACACTCTCTGAACTTGAATCAGTGAAAAGTCAGTGAAATTTCACTGATTCTCAGTCAAATCCCACTGATTCTCAGTGACTCTTTTCTCACGATTTTAATCAGTGAAAAATCTACTGGAAATCAATGAAAAGTCACTAAAAAATTTTCAGTAGTTTAGTGACGATTACTGAAAATTTCAGTGACTTTTCACTGATTCTCAGTGGATTTTCACGGATTAAAATCGTGAGAAAAGAGTCACTGTGAATCAGTGAACTTCCACTGATTCAATTTTAGAGAGCATAAATGTACTCTCTAAAATTGGAATTAGTGAGAAATGAGATTGATAGTGAAATTTTCACTGAAGTAATTCAGTAAAAATCAGTCGATAAAACAGATTTCAGTGGTTGCTTCAGTAAAATTTGACTAAATTGCAGCGAAAGCTATTTGAATCAGTGAAATCTGACAAATTGACAATTAGAGAGTATATCCAAAAAATTCCCTTCGAAATGTATCAAAGTTACCCCGATCCATGGTAAGGATCTCAATACTTTGCGGTAGGTAATAAAACCGTATCTGGACACAGTATCTTTTGTATTGTACACACGTATTCTCGTAGTTAGATGCCATCGAATACAGTTTGGTATGCATAGCCTTACAATTAAAGGTTCAAGTTTCAGGTATGCTCTTTTACGTTAAGTCGCACTGCAATTTCGATAGTTGATAAAGATAAAGAGAAATACAAAAAAAAAGACAACGGACGCGCGCCAGATCGCGCGATTCTTGTTTAGAACTAATTAACGAGTCTCATTCTCTACCGTTTTACTTTTTTCGTAAGCCTTATGTATGGTATGGAGGACCAAAGATAACACGCTTCGGATTCTCACGGAAGATCCAGCGGAGAAATCATGCGAAATTACAGTAGGTGCCTGTTCATCGCTGTGCGGGTAGTCGAGAAAATTATCCTTCTTATTTCGAGAATAATCGATTTATCGAAGAACTGATCAAAAATTCGATTAAGCAAGAAATTATTTTATATTTTACATATCGATTAATCAGTATACTTCAAATTGATAGACTTATACTTTGATTAAGTAATTATCCGAATGATCGCACAGTGTAAACTAGGGCACATAAACATAGAATTTTAATAAAGGTGAAGCAATTCCGATGCCGTGCACTTTTTCTAAAATTTGAGTTCCGAACTCGTATATGACATTCTGTTCTCACTGTCGCAAATCATGCTTCGGTGACGATTATTTTTATGTTTATTCTTTTAAACTTAATTATTAATAATAAATATTTTACACAAGGAAACACGAAAGCAAGGACACTGTTCTGTTAAAGCAGAGGGAATGGTTTTTGCTGTGCATAGTAATAATGTTTTCATGCATTAAGATTGCAACATCCTAAGTGGAACGGCCCATTGACTAAAGGATTTTCTTTGCTTGTGTTAATTTATAATTATTCATGCTTACTTAACATTTGCAATTTGAAAATCTATAGCCAATGGGATATTTTCCTGGTGGAGTGTTTTGACTATCGCAATAGTAATGATGGATTTCCAATTATTAAATTTTGTAATAATATTTTTCTAGAATAAATTAAGTATAGAAGTTCAAATATAATCTTCAGAAATAGGAAAAAACTGATGATTTGTCAATTCAATGAAAATAAAAGATGAAATATGTTCCTCTATAATGATTGGAAATCCAACATAAAAGTTTATTAATTAAATGAATTTGCTGCCATTTGTATGAATTGTTTGTAGCACGTATCACGAGTGTATCGAAAATGATATGAGTGTAATATTGTTAAGACTTGTTAAGAGTGCGTGATATAATATGTGTGAAAAATGGAACTGTTACTATTTTTAATGAAGATTTTAAGTTGCAATGACTATTCAATTAGAAATTGTTAGAAGAATCGACACCCCAGTGCTTCATAGTTTCGATCAACGGATCAAATCTCATAAATGCCATTGAGAAACTATGATCTACCTATACTTTTGTATTGTCCATGGAATAAATCAAACTTTGAATAAGGAGAAATCATTCGGAGTTTTAGTTACCATCTATTGTGTGTTCTGTATTATTTCTAGAAAAGAATCATCTGGTATTTAAATTGTATAACTATACAATACTAGCAATATTCTACGTGCGCTACAACACGCGGGAAACATTGCATGGATAATTAATAATATTCAAATACAAAAAAGATACAAAATTACATGATTCCAACTTGAAATTCAAAAATTTTAGGCCCTTCAAATAAACATTTTTTCAATTTCAACGCCTATTTCAGAGAATCTCGTGGGACTCTTTTCTCACGATTTCAATCAGTAAAAATCCACTGACAAGGAAAGTACCCGAGGTGTACCTCGCCGATTTTGTTCTCTCTATGATATGTTGTAGTTCATTAAAAACTAACGAACATGTATTTTTTTTTTTATCATCGGAAAAGCACTTCTAGGGGGTGAAAACCACCCCTCAAGTTTACCCCCAAAACTCGTTTTCTTTTAATATATAAAAAACAAATCAACCCAGCGGGCACGAATGTCTCAAGACGTTTTTAGGACGTCCTAAAAACGTCCTAAGTCAGGCCAGATAACGTTCTAAAAACATACAATGTTCCAAAGACGTTTTTAGGACG
>JAUESH010000044.1:4327122-4338310 GCA_032275165.1 Synergus magnus | reverse complement strand
GACTTCCCTGACATGTGGCCACCCTGCCTGGACAAGTTAGATAATGTATAAAAGAATAATTTTGCGCCCAAAAAGAAAATTCATGGGGGACGCAATATTCGAGAAGCAATTGCTTCTTAAAGCAAACGGACACATCCGCAAAGAATAATAATTATTCTTTATGTAATTTTATTTGGAAATTAAATTAAATACTATTAAAAATCCATTATACATTTATTACTATCCTCTTTCAAATATGCATTTTACATTTTAAATACATTTTGAGAACCATTTTACCCAGCTCTAAACTTTAGGAGCAGTGGCACCGGAACGAAAATTTTTTTGGGTAGGCAAAAAATGTTGAAATAACTAAGTTATATAGGTACATTCAGATTTTTTTTGGGGGCAAAAGGTCCCCAACCAAAATTTTTGGGAGGGCAGCTGACCTACCCTGCCCCCCTGTTCCGGCGCCACTGTTTAGGAGTCTATTATGTAACTTTTTCACTTTCACTTCAACTTTTTTTAAATTCACGTCGGATGTCTTTTTTCTTGCCATTTTAATTGTCACACAGTGTAAAAAAGATACACTACTCTTAAGAAAAAATATGAGAGGAAAAAATACTACAAGAACCTCCGTGATTTTTTTTCTTTCTTTTTTTCGCGACCACAGGGATAAGGACAGGAAAACGACAGAAAAACAACAGGAAGAATGATGGGATTTAAAGTGACAGCTTAATTCCCTGCCATTTTCCTGTCGTTTTCGCGAAAAAATGACATGAAAAAAATTACAGGAATGATTTTAATTCTTTTCCTGTCAAATTTTTTCATAAGTGATAACTGATATGATTTTCGAAAAAATATAATAAGAAGGAAGGAGTAGGAAGAAGGTTCAAGGAATTTCAAAAGGACTTCATAAGATTTCAACGAATTATAAAATATTTTCAGGGAATATTTAAAAATATTCCAAAGAAATTCAAGGAATTTTACAGAATTTCAAAAGACTTCAAGGAATAGCAAGAATTTTCAGGGAATTTCTTTAGATTTCAACGGACTTTAAAATATTTTATGGAGTTTAAAGCGATGTGGAGGGATTTTAAGCGAAAAGACTTCAAAACATTTGACGATTTGAGTTTGTGTAAACTGCGATTTAAATTCATTATTTTAATTCGTTAGCTCGTTCGCATAGACCCTCATTGAGAATATTTAATTCTTAGTTTCTACATTTGAAAAATATTGACGAATTTGCAATTTTCGAAAAGTTTAAAGCTCTAAATCTCTGCACATATAGAGCATTCACGAGTTTGCGTGTCGCTGCTTTTATATTGTGGGCAGCGCGCAGGAAAATAGTGGGGAGTTGAGCGTTTCAGGAGCGGTACTCCAGGGGCCACTGCTGCAGGTAACAGATCCTAGAATCGAATGCTAGTCGCGATCGCACCTTCGTACCTGCGATACCTGGTCGCTCTTGTTCGAAACAGGTACGTTGCTCAAAAAAACATTCAAATTTCCCGGGGAAAACGCGCGTGTGATTCCCCACTTTACCACCTAACTTTCTCATCTCAAATCAGGGTCATTAATTATCAAATTTACCTGATCTCGATGTTGAGATCAGGTATTTTCTCCAAATAATGATAATTCTGTACACTGTTTACCTGTGCATCATTTCCGATCAGTGCATATTAAGTGTCACGGATAGTATCTTTCGTTTTTAAATATTAAAGGTGATATTTCGACATTAGTGAATTATTGATTGAGAATCAGGCTTCATCGAATGTTTTCTGGATATCCGAAGGAGATCTGATTGGATCTTCAGGCAAGGCGAAAGGTCTGATGGATGTATTTATTTATAGGTGGATGTCATATTTTCTGAATCTTCAGTGGAGTTCGAATTACTATTCTGAATTTGATCAACTTCCACTAGATGAGACGTGGGAACAAAAGTTTAATCAATAGTTTATATTCAAAGTAGAATGAAAGTATGTTTACATCCAGACAAAGTCTGACGTTTCATATTTCCAGATAATATTTCTCAACTAATTTATGTTTATGCTTTTTCTAATTAAAAGTAATATATGTTAGTACTCTTCGAAGTTAGTAATTTTCTTTCTATTTCAAAATTTAATGAAAGTGTGTTTATCTCCAAATAAATTATGACGTTCGTTACGTCTAAAGAACGTTCCTAAACATCTATGCTTTGTATAATTTAAAAAATGTATAAGAAACAGAATTTTGCTTAAAAATTCAAACTACTTTTCTCTCATTTCACTTTCCAATTCTCGCGGACACGAAATTAAAAAAAACAGAAGGACATTCATTACTTTTACCATTTTTTCAACCTCCACTGATATCCAATGAATATTACATCATCGTGTGGGTGTTTGGTGTAGAAATCAGAAATTGGCCTTCACTTCCAAGTGTCGATGTTGCATCTTCAGAAGTGATTGATTTTTATTTAAGAGATAATTGTATAAATAGGTCAAATTAAACTCATTATAACTAAACGAGTTGGCCTAACGTAAGAGATTAACTAAATTGCAGAGGTAAAACCGAACTCGTTAAATAAATTGCATTGGTTTAAAAAAACTTAGTAACGACATTGTATTGCTTTCAACAAACTTGTTAACTAAATTACAATGCTTTTAAATGAACCTTGGAACATTGATCCAGCGTGGGTAAGATAATTTGATTCAGTGGGATTGATTTGACCATAAAAAAGAAATAAAAAGTGTTCAGGATGAACGCAGTCCATCGTTGTTGGCAAATTGTATTATGTAGTTTGTGTGGCCCTTATCGGATGGGAATGTATAGAGAGCAAGGCTTTGTTTTGGTCGGAGTACTTTCGAGATAAAGCTTACGGAAGATGGCATTCTATAGTGGTACCAGAGAATCTCAGAAGAGGAAGGTATCTAAGAATACCTGTTGGACGTGTATAACGGAACGATGGTTATGGTACCACGAGCCATCGCGCGAAAATCCGCGAGTCCTATCTAGCCTAGAGGAACTGTCAGGAATTCACATTTTATGGACCACTCCTATTCTAAGTCTCACTTTATTTCTCGAGTTAGTGTCAATCTTAGAACTAGCTCTCGATATTTTGATGATTATTGGTATCGTTTCACTTTAGGGGAGTTTTATGCTTTTGCACAGAGCCAAATAGATATCCGAAATATAAAAAAATACAATAATAATAATAACCATAATAAGCATAATAACAGTAATGGTAGATGTATATCCTATGTTTTAGAAAAGTAGACTCGCATTATGCTAACAAGCAGAATAATTCGGCACAATTTATGCTGTCTGGTACCTATTCTTTAAATTTAAGTGGTACTACATATGAATCTTTCAAAAGATACTGAGCTACTCTAATTTAAAGCTATAAATGAACCTCTCTTAAATGCCGGCCTAAAATATTTTTTCCGCGTGCTATAAAACGTTTCGCGATATGTTTAAGCGTCAGAAACTCGGTTTGTAGAATATAGAGGCGAGAGGATTTAAATGCTATACGTTAAGGTTTTTTGTAACACGATTTCAAATTATTTTAAGGGATTTAGAAACATTTCAAGAAATTTCATAGGATTTCAAAAGGACTTCATAGAATTTCAATGCATTTCCAAATAATTCATGTGGCTTAAAAATATTTCGTGAGATTTCAAGGGATTTTGCATGAAAGGATTTCAAAACATTTAACGATTTTAATTTTAGAGCGACAAATGAATCTCTCTCCAATGGCGGCCTAAAATATTTTTTCTGCGTGCTATAAAACATTTCGCGATATGTTTAAGTATCGGAAACTCGGTTTGCAGAATAAAGAGGCGAGAGAATTTAGATGCTATTGACGTTAATGTTTTTTGGCACACGATAAATTGCGTTAGCGTAATTTCTGCTCGAGTCATTAAATTCCATCAACTCTCTATGGCGTCTCAAATGTGGAAAGGGGGACGAAAGACACAGACGAGCGCAAAAATTTCGTCTGGATGATATACCGACATTGCGCTCTAATTGGGATCCTGCCTGCGCTTTCGTGAAAAAAGTGAAGTAAAGAAAAGTGAAACGGCACTGGAAAAAAGTTATTCGGATTTGTGCAGCGCTCAATTTATGGAATGAGGTTCACTCATTCTTTTTTTTTTGTGGCAATGTTGTTACTCCAATTATTGAAATTGAAAAGAAGAAAACCATTTGACAAATATTGAGTTAAATCACAGCTGTTACAATATTGGAATAAAAATAGTTGAATGTTAAATATGATGTTTTCCAACTATGGAAAGAAGAACCGACTTGTGGCCATTTATGTATTCCGGCGTGGGTAGTAAGATCGATTCGAGTGTGTCGACGTTCGATAGACTTGAAATCCTTGTCTATTCGCAATTCCTCCGCGCAACGATTTCAAGAAGTAGAAAGCGTTCCTTTCCCGATGCGCCTGGTCAATCGTCCTGTGAATCTCTTTAAAACAATGGCCACCAAATACCGGGTCAATGAATACCTTAATCACTTCATCGAACGTCAATCTCGAATCCATTGATTCGTTCTTCAGATTCCAATCGATCACCACTTCTCTATTCTTTAATACCCAACCGACAAACAAACATTACACGAAATTATCAGCTTTTAATCTTTTCATGCGTGTCGTTTCACTTTGAATGGTTCAACTTTAAAACTGCGCAATCACTTTTACTTGCAATCAGTTACATGCACTTGCAATTTTGTAACAGGTCTGCGTCGAAATTCGGAGCTAATAAAACCAGTTCCAAATTTAAGACTCTTATCGATTGGAAAGTGTATATGTTTACACTTTCTTTAAAATTTCATCAACGGATGTCTGCTTTTGCAAAAGCATATAAAACGATTTTAATCGTCAGCATAAAAGTTGTTTACAGAAGGATGAGGTCTAAAGAACTAAAGAAAAAAGAGTGAGTAAATGCCCTAAAAAGATATAAGCGAGGAAATACGAACATCATGCGAGAGTTACGTAATACGCAATCTCTGCAGGAGAGAGGTACTGCAAACATAACAGTAAATTTCGCTAGACACTTTAGCGAGAACCAATATAACTCGAAAAGAGTAAATAGATAGGAGCTAATCGATGAATTTAAACGAGCGAATTTAAGCTAAACATGAACCTGGAAGACATTTCCTGGAATCATATGGAATGTGCGTGTGCGCAAAAGGTAATGTCGTTATATGCATATATGTATGTGCAATATAGCGTGCACGCAACGAAACGACGTGAAGACATTCCTGAAGGTTTGCCGTTGTCGTTGTTCTCGTCGACGCCTGTCGGTCGAAACCGGTCCTGCTTCTGCGAGTGTCCTGTCGATTTTACTCGCGGACCAGAGTTCACCATCTTGGAACTCGCACCGGTATGACGTCATTGGTACAGGGCACGGTCCTCTTCTGGCTTACTCACTCGCATTCACGGGCGTGCTTCACTTTGCACACTCGCACAAATAATGCTGTCTCTCTGACGTATAGCATAAACCAAGTCCACGATTATTCACTGCCACTCCTTTTCTGTATAAACCCACCGCGAAAATAATTGTCTTCTTTTTCATTTTCACCAACCGACAGCTGTGATGTTACAACCATAAATAAGCATAAACATTAGGGTGGCTCGAAAAAAAATAATAATTTAGGAATCAGACATTCTTCCCATGCGGAAAAGTAGCACATTGGGACCCTAAAAAAGTATAATTAATTTGAAATCGATATATATATGTCTTGGATACGCGCGCTCGAAAAATATGTTTGAAAAATTTCTTGTTTGCAGAGATTTGCAATTTTCCTATATTTCAAATATTTTTTATGTTCTGGAAGGTGAGGAAAGACTTCTCAATTTTTGACAGATTTTAGAAAGTGATTCCTTACGAGATAATGACAGCTTAATTTCCCCCTAAAATAAATAAAAAATTCCAACGCCTATTTATATAACAGGAGAATTATTTGAGGTATTTAAGAGCATTCTAGATATAAAAATGTACCAGAAAAAAAATTGACAAGTCAAAGGAATCAAAATTGGATTCAACATTTCAAAATTATCCTGTTTCCAATTTTGATTCCTTACCTTGTCAATTTTTTTCTAGTACATTTTTATAACTAGAATGTTCTTAAATACCTCAAATAATTTTCTCTCTAAACTTGAATCAGTGAAAAATCAGTGAAATTGCACTGATTCCCAGTCAAATTCCACTGATTCTCAGTGACTCTTTTCTCACGATTTTAATCAGTGAAAAATCTACTAAAAATCAGTGAAAAGTCACTGAAATTTTCAGTAGTTTAGTGACGATTACTGAAAATTTCAGTGACTTTTCACTGATTCTCAGTGGATTTTCACTGATTAAAATCGTGAGAAAAGAGTCACTAAGAATCAGTGAACTTCCACTGATTCAATTTTAGAGAGCTCCTGTTATATACATAGGCGTTAGAATTTTTTATTTATTTTAGGGGTAAATTAAGGTGTCATTATCTCGAAGGGAATCACTTTTTAAAATATGCCAAAAATTGAGAAGACTTTCCTCACTTTCCTGAACATAAAAAAAATTTGAAATGAAGAAAAATTGCAAATTCCTGCAAACAAGAAATTTTTCAAACATATTTTTCGAGCGCGCGTATCCAAGACATATATATATCGACTTCAAATTAAGCATACTTTTTTAGGGTCCCAATGTGCTACTTTTCCGTATGGGAAGATTGTCTGATTCCTAAATTATTTTTTTTCGACCCACCCTAATAAACATAGGCATAAAATAGTGGAAAAATCAAAAAAGCCACTCACTAAGAGGCTTGCAGTCATTAAACTCAATTCTTTGACCTTCCAATATATCAACGCTATTTTTTTTCATGTGGAAAGGCACAATTTAGTGGGCGTTCCAAGGTTTAG
Source organism: Synergus magnus (assembly GCA_032275165.1). Taxonomy (NCBI): domain Eukaryota; kingdom Metazoa; phylum Arthropoda; class Insecta; order Hymenoptera; family Cynipidae; genus Synergus; species Synergus magnus. The sequence continues at coordinate 4,331,457 of JAUESH010000044.1, read as the reverse complement.
ATGGAAATTATTGATCGATGTTTACCAAACTTGATTCTAAATGCCGGATTCACGGCTCGATAAGCAGGCAAAAAAGAGGAGTACTTTTTTAATTTCTTTGCTATTATATCAAACTTTTTGTGCTTTCTCAGAAAATTTTGTGAATTAGAAAGTAAAAGAAAAAAGTGTTTCAGAAATGGCAACGTATATTGTGAATGTCATATGTCTTTGAGGTTCTTAAAATGATTGCCCAATTTCTTAACCCATTCGAAAGTAATTCATCATTAAATTGCATAACGCCTTTCTGACGAATGTGTTATAAATCATTTAGAGAAATGTCTTCACGGCTTGTGAGGAAGAAATGTCATTGAATCCATTTATTTTAAAGAAATCTTATATTGTTTGTCAATGAAATAATATAATGAGAGGCTAAGAGAAGTACAATTGCTGGTGAAAACGGTAGCTTGAGGTGCTGAGTTATACAGTCGCTTGTTTTGCATTCTCACATTGTTTTACTTTTCCTGAAGACATTGAATTGCCTTAGAAATAATAAATAGGAATTCCTTGGACTTCCAATGTCTTGTTTATAAAAGCTATTCTTACGTGGTCGTGCGTAAGGTAGTAATTGTGTGCATATAATTTAAAGACGAAGGCGAGATGCACACACGCAAAGATAGTTACGCACTGCCAACACACGTTTTCTATCATTGTGTGTAGAATGTAGATATGCGTTTGTACCTACGCGGGCAGTGAAAGTCAACTACAGTCTTTGCGCAATGAGATCGACGTTGTCTCCTTCGTCTTCTGGTTCTAGTTGACTTTAAAGGCTCGAACGAGTGGTAGCAACGCCTTCAAGATATCTAACCAGCAGTGGTGTCACGTGACAAAATAGTTATAACGAGAAAAAACTCCTAGAAACAACGATTGCAAGAGAATGCAAATGATTTCGAGTAGAAAATATTGCACAAGTTGGATTCTAAACCATTCAAAATTCAATAACTTTTGAGCTAACTAATATATGTTCAAGAAATTCAAAATTGGGGGCGTTCAAAGTTGCAATACTTAGAATTTGAAACGGCTATTATAATTTAAAAACTGCAAATATAAAGATATCTGATTTGAAGATAGCAAAACTGATGTTCATAATTTCCTGTAGCTATATATCGACATTGCACTTTAATGCAAAAGAATGTACATCATCATTTTTATTACACCTTCTCTCATTTCCAATTATCTCATCGACGCGTGCCGATGTTTATTTTTAGATTTTGTTTACACTTATCATAATCATTGCGGAAGCTGAGTAACTGTTAGGCTCGTTTTTCGAATTCCAATCAGTAAACGGCTTTAACGCATAATTAGTCATAGAAAACAAGTTGCCTTATGGTAGCGGAATAGGAAGCGATTCGAGTAGAAAACGATGAGATCGAAACGAAGATGAAAACAGGAACGTAATAATTTTCCACGCTGTTCTTTTCTGATTGTCAGGAGCTCCGTAGACAATGAGTTTAAATCACAAAGCGAGCATTAATTGTCTAAGTCTATCTAGACAAGAATCAGTGTCAGATGAAAAAAGTAAAAGTGTAATTAATAAGAATCGTGTGTGTTTTATTTGTGTGAAATAATAAGTCATAGTTAGATGAATCCCACTTTCTTTCTTGCCATTAGAAAACCTAATTCTAGACTGCTTCAAGCCTAAATCAAAAATCAAGGACATTCTTTTCACTTTCGTTACTAGTTCGAATTTAGACTTGCACGTTTTTTGTCAAACTAGTTATGTTTAACGTGAATCATGAGATAAAAAAATTTGGGAAATATTTCTAAGAAGTTATGAGTCATAGACATACATTTCGTGTTTTATGTTTACTAAGTTAATGGCAAGACAGTTGAATAAGCATTGTCGATAGGTAATCACACATTATTTTAAGACAGGCAAGGCGAAGTGCCTCCTTTAGTGTCACTCGTTTGCGAAACGTTTGGCCATGACTTCAATTGATTCATGCATTTAAATATCTGTACTCTTTGTGCAAAGTAAAGGTAGAATTCAGTATATGATCTGAAAAAATTCTCAACATATTTTTGACGCTAGTGCTAAAAATGATGCGAAATAGGTTTATAACTAGACGTATAATTTAATGACGAAAGGGCACACTATTTTAGAACCAAATTTGATGAAAGAGGTATGAGCCATGTTAATTAAGTTACAGACCAGACAGTGTTTACGAGCAAAACGCCATTCCAATGATTTATAAAACTACAGGAGAAAAAAGTGTTTTACAGCTTCGGCCTCGGAACAGTGTACAGAAAATACATGGAGAATAAAGAGCCGTCCTCCTTGCAAAAGCTATTTCATGTCTCAAAAGTTTAGCAAGGCGTAGAGTCATAACCCGCGTGTATGTACGGGGTTGTAAGTACATCTTCGGCTATACGCAGATAGAATGAGTAATGGCCAATGAAACTTGCAGTGGAATTCGAGGCACGGATCTTTAGGAAGAGTCCTATGTCTTAGTTGGTACTTCTACTGACTCAGTCCATATAGAAATCGCGTCACCTTTGTTTCGCAGAAATTTGATTATTAAATTATACCTTCCAGATCATTATACCTCTAGACCCGGTTTTTACTGCCGTCTAAGTAATATGTTAATTCCGATTAGTCACCGGATCTAATCACTCATTCATGTCCTCAGGTTTACTACTTCTCGCTTGTTCTTCTGTCGTAAAATATTACTACAAGATTGCAAAAAGATATTTTTAAAATTGAAGTCACTGCACGATTTTTATTCAGAAGCATAAAAATCTCATTCGCGAGATTTTTTATGCGCAGGTATGCACGAGATGAAGTCTAGGATAACGAAACTATTTTTCCTCATCTAGCGGATGTTTTTTTTCCAACCCTTTGTAATTCCGTACAGCGAGCGAAGCGTGAGTGAGAAGCACATGCCTGGAATAATTAGTACTTCCGAAGTGATTGTAATTAACAACGTAGGTGTATCATTTAAAGTCGTCGAGGCAACGAACGAGATTCGAGGTCTTCGCACAAGCCAAAGACTCATCGGCTCGTAGAGCCGGAAATGCTGAAGGCCGACAATGCTCGGGAGCGTGTCTTCTCCTAGACTTTGTTCCTTAATAAGTAAAAATCTCGTCTGAAAAAAACTTCTAGCGTTCAGCATCATTAGTGGTATATCATTTTAAAGAAATTATTTGATTACACCTTTCCGTTTTTGTTATATCTCACGTAGCAGAATTAGATAAGCACTTTAATCTCGGAGCACCTGAGCTCAGTGCTGAAGCATCCGGAAATTACAAGGATAGATCGTTTTACATTCAGAGGCCGGGATACATAACATGTATCTTTATTTCGAAAAAATCCCTGAGACGTTTATAATTGATAATTATTCACCGCTAGCGCAAATCGAAACAGAAACAATTTTACTTTTTCAGATGTCAGACTAGACGTTTCCTGCGCGAACGGGGAATTCCTACGGTACAATTGATCCAGAACCCGTTATAAAACTGGCATTGAGATATTAATGTTTCTCCCTGCAATTGCGATTCTAGATTATTATTCGTCGTGCCTGTTTCTGCTTCAATAAGCCGGGAAACTCCGCGTGGAAATATTTGCATGAAACGTGCGCAAAATCTAATGTCACGGTCTTTCTGTTCGCAGAGCATCTCGCCATGCGGCTGACGTAGCAAGCAGAGTCGAGGGACATGGGAAGTCGACAAACGATGAAGGTAAAGTAACAATTCTTAACATTTTTATCGTAGTTATTAGAGCCCTAAAAGTCTCTAGTTCAGGCAGGCTCGGATCCAGAGAAGGACTTTGTGGGGGGACCATCCAAAAATATTACCGTATCGTAGAGAAAACACGGGCCAAGCATCCGTGACCCCCCGTGGATCCGCATCTGAGTTCAGGGGGTCAGTTATGTAAATTTCCCACTTTCCAATTGTTCTTAAATTATCGCAGCATGACACCTTCGATGATTTAAACGTCAACGATGAGATTCGAAGCACGTGGCTGGAGTTTCTTTTATATGTAAATTATAATGAAATCGTAAAATTGATAATAAATACAACGTACTTTATCGCTGGTCTATTTTTATTTCCATTTAGAGAAAGAAAGAAAAACATCAAGATATACATTCAGTGGATCTCAATACAACAACAAAATTACAATTCCTAATTTATTTTTTTTTATTAATTAATCTATAACAATTTTTTAATCTTGTGAAAGCTTTGAAATTTCGTCAATGACTTGAAGTTGTAAGAAATAAAAAATAATAATCGTGTTGGTTTGCTCTTAACATTTGACAAAAACCTTCGGAATCCATTAAAATACGTTAAAATTTCTTAAAA
>JAUESH010000044.1:4310512-4325415 GCA_032275165.1 Synergus magnus | reverse complement strand
AAGCCTTTGAAAAACAACATATTTCATCCGCAGCCGATTCTGTGACTTGAACGTGTTCAGCCTGTATGATTTGAAATTAATTCGGCCAAAAGATAATTGTTAAGTAAGAGGAACTTGATATGAAAGAAGGTCGCGAAATTAAGCGCTATATCAAACGTGACATTTAGCCATATTTTCTGAGGTTTACAACTCGAAGGTACAGTCTGCCTCAATTGTTTCCTTTCTAAAGTGGCATAGAGTCTGTGGACTTGAACACGGACACGATCAATCTTAACCCTATTCAATACTCGATTCCTAGAGCTAGAGGCCATATCCTTTTGAAACTGGCGATTCGACGTCCTTGCACTGTATTTGCGTTAGCACGTGCAACCAGCGATCGGTTCCAGCCAATAAGAGTGAAAGTCGAGCACGAGTTGGAATTCTAGCCCGTACACCTTGATGGCATTGAGGTGTCGCTATCCGTACATTCAAATACTATATTGGTTCGGTGCACTTTTTTCTAAAAGAGAGATCGAGAGTTATTTACACTCTAACGAGAAGTTGAGAATTACAATAGAAAACCTAAGACAGCGTGACTGCAAAATCCTGCACCTTTCCTCCAGTTACTAGCGTATAGAATTGCAAATCTGTGCAAAAATATAGAAATCTTCAGGAATCAGAAATTCGGATAACGTTCCAAAAGTGGATTTGTTTTACTTACTCGAGAGACTTTACTATCAAGATTATAGTCAATAAAACACTTCACCTGCAGAAAAAAGAATGCAAATACTCTTATGGGCTATAAAATTGCATTACGTAATTTGCGGTGGGTTTTGACTTCTTACTTTTTAAACGGACCAAGGTTAGCTTCTTTTCCTTCTTCGCTTAACCGCAGGTTGTAATTTACTCTTCGCTTTCTCTTTCGAACACTTTCAAACATTGTATGCGAGATGCAGATTCCCCTCAAGACGAATTTTTTGTGCAAAAATTAGAGGTAGCAGTTATAACAGACGGAGCTAAATTACTAGATGCTTTTAGAACAATGGAAGGCAAAAATAGAACCCCTCAATCATAAAAAAACATAGGTACAATGGAAGATCGAATCTTGAAAGTACAGAGTTGTTCAGTGTCTGAGAAGTTTGTCTGCAAATTGAATTTTTGTAAACTTTGAAGTTTGAACTTTAATAACATCCTAAGAGAGGTTTAATAATGTCGAATCCCGCATAGTGTCCAATTTTTACATTTTGCTTGTATGAGTTTAACAGCTGCGGTTAGTTACACGATTTAATAACCGCAGTTCAAAGCTGATAGCGCACTTAATGCGTCAGGCTAGTAATTAAGAAATTTTATAGGCAGTTTGCATTTTTTTATCCTTATAGAACCTCATCATTTGCCCTCAGTCGGGGGTCTCTTTTTTAATGGGAAAACCGTTTTGTCACGCGATAATGGATGTGTCTTGTGATCAGAAGGGTAAAAATCTGTTATTTAAAATCAAGGACGGATAATTATTTTTCAGATGATACAATCAGTAGCGGTGCTCCTGCTCTGGGCCGTTGTTCCCGGAGCTTGGACCCAAAGCAACTATGATACACAGGGGAATAGTATCGAGTACGATCCGAACTCGGGGCTCACACCAGACGCCATCCTTGGTGGTAAGGTCACTCGGCTGGACGACATCAGGGCAGACATCGCCCTAAACCGCACAAAGGCCTTTCTGGACTGTTCCGAAGGCAGTATGAACGTCAAATTAGCTTTCAAAGAACCATTCTACGGAGTTGTCTACGCGGATTTTGACCGCAACAGTGCCTGTATGGTTAAAGGAAAAGGCCTCAACTACACTTATTTGGAACTGCCACTAAAAGGTGAATAAAATGAATACATCCCTGATCACATCATCTACTGTCCAATATCTAATTCTTATATTACTTCTCCTTTCCAGGATGTGGGACAAAACCAAATGGAGTCCGAGTTTTCACGAATAACATCGTTGTCCGATTTCATCCCGGCCTTGAAATGGACGGAGACGAGGTTATTACTATAGTTTGTAGATATCCACCACCGAAAACTGAAGTAGCACCTGATAAGATTTTGTAAGTTGGAATTAGCAAATTGCTACTCGTTATTTATCTACTTGTTATGATTATTTGATTTCTGTTAACATATATATATCGTATGTCAGTAATCCTCCACCACTACCGGTCGAAACTGGACCAGCACTATCGGGAATACACATCTTGTTGATCATCTGCACCCTGATGTTTCTTGCCTTGACGCTACTTGGAATGGGATGCTCATACATGTGTCTCAAGCGCAGACCGATCGGAATCGTGCACCGTCAGACAACAAGCTACACAGGATCTGAGATTACCAAGCTCTCCGGTTCATCGTTAGGAAACATCTCGATGTTCGGAGATCTAAAGATTCCAAGGGCTCATGCCCTTGCTCATGCTACTGCCTCAATCTCCGGAAGCGAAGTCAACTTGGTCACGGATCACTCGGACACTCTGCCTAGCGATTACCCCAGCGAGAGTCACTCAGAGGTTTGTGGAAACATTGCTTACAGAATATCAAGTGCTGCAATTACATCAACTGAAGCTTCACTTTTATTATATCGTCTCTAATCACGCTTTCTTTATTACAGATTGATGAAGCAAGATCTCTTCCAGTATCATCAGCAGGTTCCTACGAGAAAGCCTTCATCCATCATCAGCAACACCAAGTAGATGTACGAGCCTCAAGCTCCCTCTACTCCGAAACGATTAACGAAATCGAGACCTCTGCAATGACCAGTGCCTCCAGAATGCATCCGCGACCTTTGCCCATCGAACCCAAGTTCGATGTGCAAATGAGAGTCAAGAGAGCGCCACCTCCGCCACCAAGTCCCTTACCATCAGAGTCTGATGCCAGTATTGCACTAGAGAGAAACCTAACGACTATTCTTGAACGAGAAGAAATCTCCAGATCCATGGAGCGGCCGCCCACAATGACAACTTTCTCCTACGTCCCAGAACTCCACGGACCACCAAGTTCTGTCTCAAGACAACAGACTCCGCCAGTCTATTCGAGAATCCTGAGAAAGCAGGCTGAGAGAGAAACGACCCTAGAGTCCGTGGTCTCACACTCACCTCCACTCGCCACGATCCACAGACCAAGATCTTTGACATCTTTGAACACGGAGATGACAGATACCCGTTCATTGACAGAGGTTACTGACGCTTCTCATGCGAAATACAGAGTAGCTAGTATTCTTGCACCAACTCCACCTCCACCACCACCTGTTGTACCATCCACCCTCACACATACTGCTCAAGAATACAGACAACTCATCAGAGAAGAAGTAGAACCCTTAGTACAACCAATTATGTCACTTAGACGACCAGAAATCACAACCCACGAGGTTGATGATGTCTTCCTTAGGACTGTTACTGAGAAGAAAACTATTGAAGACGTCGAACGTCACCGTCGACAGGTTACCGAATACCACGCAAGACCTCAACCACTCCCTGATCCCAAATGGGACGTCACCATCCGAAATTATCCTACTGAAGAACTTCCACCTCCACCTCCTGAATGGGAGAACTTCTCCGATGTGAGTTCTGCTTCCAACTTGACCATCACTAACGAGCCGACCACTTCACGTTACGACGAACCCGACACCAACATAGAACCAACCTACACAGCTCGATCAGAAATACCGAGCAGACCAGCACATCGCATGGTTCCAGAATCCGCTCCTGAACCTCAAGGCAACAACTTTTTCACTCTTTCGAGAGTCTTGGAGCCTCAATATGCAACTGAGTTTACAGACGATGAGCGGAGGAAGTGGCGCGAGGTCATCACGACCGAGAGTACCCTGAGAACTTTGCTGACAGAGGCGGTAGTCAAGGAAGACTACGAACTGATCCGCAAGGATGCTAGGTATATTAATCTCTTCCCACCAGAAAAATGGGACGTTATCATCCGCATCCTGAGCCCGCCAAACTCAGGCATTGGATCAACATCCTCTCATGGAAAGAGTGGTCAGAGGTACAAGCGGGGAAAAGCATCAGAGTGGGACACCAGGTCCAGGAGATCCTCGCTACCTACGCTCTACGAATATGAGAGCGACGGTGGTTCGATACGAACCTTCGAGCAAGAACAACTGAGACAGGCTGGCGTCCACCCTGGCTCGGGTGTTGGTGGACGAATCAGAAAACTTAGCTCCACAACGAGAGGTGGCAGCGAAGCAGATCTCAGATCGATGTCGGAGATGACAGTAAGGGACTTTGCTAGAATGGACAGGGATGACCTTACAAGTTTGAGTTCCTACGAGGGCGAGTCTCTTGTCAGATCACTTAGTCAACCCAGCCTGGCGAGGTCGGGGTCGGAGTTCACAGAACAATGGGGAATGCCATCGAGAGGCCTGCCCAACTGGGGCATGGAGGATGACCCCAGCAGCTCCACTGAAACTACACCTAGACCAATCAGACGCGGCGAGCGCGTGGAGGTTGTTGCTTCCTTCCAAGGCGGAACTCGTCAAGGACCCGCTGGTGGAATCTCGAGCACTTTTGCCAGGTCTACTAGATACAGCGAGAGGGAAAGCATCAGAGTTGAAGATCAAAGAGGATCCAACTGGTTCCACGACGACTCCGAGCCGGAGATGCAGATCTGAAGATCTGGGACTTAAACCGATGGTCCCAATCCGAGTCGAAGGCTCGAGGGAATTTAAGATAAGTTCTCTTGCGGCGATCCTGAATCAAGAGAAGGCTGCACACGTCCTTTTTATTCCAAGATTTAAAACTTAAAAAGAGGTTTAACTGATAACGGGCTCTAACTTCTAAAACTCTGAATCTTAGATTTAGTTCTGCGTTCCGCTTCAGAGGGAGTGTTTATTTTAAGTTTCTTGGAAGAACTTGGATCGTATTCATAAATTGCGAAGTATGCGACCCTGATTCAGGATCAAGGGAGCTCGACGCGAATTTATAAACTTGCCGATGCGACTGCCTGAAACTTTTACAAGTTCACAACACTGCCCACAGAGGACTGCACCAGGCATTTGAATTTCACGCCCCGTAAGCTACACGGATTGTCTTCAATGCCTTGGAATGTAACTTAATCTTGCGAATCGAAAAGTCTGAACTTTTTTATTCCGCCGCGTCCTCGAATTTTCAATGCTTCGATATGTCTCTCTTTAGTATCGATTTTAGCAACGCCTGGAGAGACTTACTTCTCAGACTTTTCAAACTCACTCTTAGTTTCTTTTATACAATTTTCTTTTTCCTGTAGTTGATAAGTCTGAATGGCATTGTTACAGTCGAAATGAACTGAGTTTCTAGCACTCAAAACTGTCGATAACTGTCTTGACAAGAAAAAGATTCTTGCGAGCAGAAATCTCTGATTTAATATTTAAATAAAAAGCAGAATCTCAACTTTAAGTCTTAAACGTCTGGACTTTCCACTTCACACTCGAATTATGCTCTTAACGTATACATTTCCTTACTCTCGAGTGCGACTGTAAAGTTCAGCGACTTAATACCGATCGCCGAGTTGGGTTTCAACCAAGAAAAATGAATAGTCGATTCACGTAAATTTTTGTCGGTTTGCTAAAGGTACTTACAAGAGAACGATTTGTTATAAAGATAACGAGATAACGATTCTCAACTTAACTGATAGATTATTTAATATTAACCAAAGAAGAACGCGTTCGTTTTATTACTTAAATTTGTCAGTTGAGTTAAAGAAAGTATTACAGACCGATAAAAATGTATTTGAATATGTTAAGTAGTATTCTCAATTAAACGCCACTCGGCTTTCTAAAGATAAGGTACATTAATAAAGTAACACGAATACATGGCTTCCTAACTGGAGAGAGCCTACCGCAATTTTGAAAATCATCCCTTTCGATGGTTTTCAAAATTGTGTTCCAAGTTGCAATCTCTCCCCAAGCGCTAGTGATAATAGATTCATAGGTGACAAAAAATACGGTGCTGGGTCTACGCTTCACGATAGATTGTAAGGAAACGTGAATATTTTTATATAAATAATTATATATAGTATGTATATGAACCATAAATTACTAAAAAGTGAATATATTATAAATAAAGCGCGACCAAGTGATTAGATTTCGCGCATCTGCTCAAATGGCGCTTTAAGTAACAAAATTTTCCTAGAAAATGGATTGCTCTTTGAATCAAAAGGACTATAATCTAGAGTGAGGGATAAAGAATAAGAAATATCAAATAGTGGCTCCTATTACTTAATTTTTGAACCATTTTTCTATCTTTTTTTTTTCTATCGCGATTGGCATAGCGGAAAGTGTTGTTAGTTCTTTCCGACGTAGAAAAACTTGCAAAATATTGGCGATTTGCGTGGCCTTCTGATAAACAAGTTGCGCTCAATTGCAAATGCATCGTTCCGCTAGACACGGTGAATATCGTTATCAGCAATTGATAAGAAGCATGACTCTTGCCCAGCCCACTTCTCGCAAAATTGATTATGCTCATCAGGAGAAACTTCTTTTGCGCCTTGAATCCTTAGAAGTTAGTTAGGTCGAATCCGATTCCTTCGCTTTCGATTTACTTTTCCCTTGTAATTGAAAGGACCTAAGAAAACTCGATCAATGTGGGCGCACGTGTAGATATTTTGGTTGATTTTAGCAACGAGAAAGTGAAAACGAAAGGAAAGCGAATCGGGCAGTGGTAAGGTGCTATTCTGTACATAATGACACAGAGCGTGAAAGCAAACTGAAACTAAGATAAGATAATGAAACATCTTCGACTTGTCTTTCTGTAACTAAACGATAAATGACGCCGTCCATAGGAATATGAATCCACTGTAGTGCCTCTTTGCGGAATAAACGTAACGATGCTTTACTACTATCTGCAATTTTTTATTACCGAATAAAATACCTGTACATAATAAAGATAACAAGCGTTAAGCAAAATTTAATTATTTTAACGTTTAGAACTGCTAATGAGTTTAAATATATGGGGTATTCCATGCCAAATCGACCAAAACGGAAATTTCGAGATGATTGTCATTTTTATTTATTTATTTTTTTTTTCACCAAAAACTTTGACATTTTCCGCAAATTTTCTGAAATTTTCAGAGTGGGATTTTTTCGTCTTCTATTTTTTTGTATTTTTTTTTGGAAAACTACATTTAAAAACAAAGGAAATGAAAAAAAAGTTATGATTTGGCTTATTTATGACTAAACCATAAGCTTTTAAAAATGTGGAAGCAGTTAATTTGGGATGAAATTCGTTTGAATTTTTTTTTTAATACGTCGCTTTTTTTTGGTTTACATACCCAAAAAACATAGTTTATTAAATAATTTTGTGCACAGTAGATATAAATAAAGTTATATTGTAAAAAAATTGAAATTTTTCTGATGACTACAACTTTTAATTATTATTATTATTATTTTTTTTTCAAAATTTTAAGGTTCTCTGTTTATTCTAAAAAATGTTAAGAGTAGTGTTATGAAAAATAAGCTGAGTTAAAAAATTTTTTTTTTCAATTGAAAAAGAAAAATAGAAAACTAAAAAATCCCACTCTGAAAATTTCAGAGAATTTGCGAAAAATGTCAAAGTTTTTTATGAAAAAAAGGAAAAATAAATTAAAAATGACAATCATCTCGAAATTTCCGTTTTTTCCGAAAATTAAAAAAAAAAACGTTGAAGATGGATCTGTATAATTCTTATAAGTTTTTTTCTGAAAAGTGCATTTAAAAACAAAAATTTTGAAAAAAGTGGTCAATCTGGCATGGAATGGCCCATATATTATTTGTTTTTAAATTTTTAATTTAATGAGAATTTTTTAAACAATATTATTAAGTAATATTATACGCGCATATTCAAATACGAAAAAAGATACAAAACTATATGATTTCAATTTAAAATAAAAAAATGTTAGGCCCTTCAAATATGTAAATATTTTGTCAATTTCAAGGCAAGTACATTTGATTATATCCAATTTTGAAGAATTTGTAAATATTTGAAAAAATCTAATGGTATTTTAAAGGATTTAACAATATTTTATGAGATTTTTGAGTATTTTTAAGGAATTTCAAGCAATTATAAGAAATTTTTTGGGGATTTCACGAGTTTATTATTGAATTATTATTGAGACGTTAACATGACACCAACTGTCACTTAATTATTAGTAATATAGGAATCTCAAAAAAAAAAAAACAAAAAAAAACGAAAAAACGTAAGCATCACTGTGAACCAACCTTGTGTTGTGAATGAACGAACGGAATTAACAAGACTAATTATGAAATTATGAAATTAGCAAAGTAATTTCATAATCCCAAATATACAACTCCTTGAATATAAACTAATGCATCGTAAATACATTCCATCATAATCAAGAGAATCTTAATCGAGTTTAATTGGTCTGTACCTTGACCGTTCAGTTGATGATCCTCGGTACGTGCACATAAACGATCCTCTGGGTCATTACATCAATCTCTGTTTCATTTGTCCGTATAAACTACACAATGTCGTAGGTACATCAACAGATTGATTGCACGCATTTCAAGTCTATAGAATACACTTACGAAATTAGTTAATTTATTTACAATAGAATTTTGCCTTGAGCTATAAAAATATTGTTTTCTCATTTACTATAATTGACTCAATTATATTTAATTACTACCGCCGAGAAAATAAATACTATTGTTGATTAGTCTCAATGAACTTTAAAATGTAAATACTCGTTCTTGTCAATAGTGTTTTATCAACTGAAAATGTATTCTTGAATCTCGGAATATTTTTAAAACGAAATTTCCTTACAAAGAGACTAAAAGCGAAATCCTGAGATTTATGAAGCTCCAATTTATTTTAATAAAGGTCAGAGTTCTCATTTAAATTTTCTTCATCAATGGATAGACTCTCCACGAATTTTTAATAAAAATTATTAATGAATTTTTCTCCTTTCTCTTGGATATTAAAATTGAACTTCATTTCTTAAGAAATAAAAAAAATAAATAAATTTCTGTAGATATTCGAACTGCACTTAAACTTGTTGTTCATGTTTTCCAATGAATATGTTATCTCTTTCTGACTGATAAAAAATTGTATGAAATTGTGACAACAAATAACTACTTCGACTGTAAATTATTAATTAGAGAGTAAAGCCAGCTTAAAAACTGATAAATACACCTCATCTAGTACAACGGCTTCCATTTGAATATAACCGAGTCATTCGGTAATCGAATGAGAAGCCTTAAACTAATCTATACCTCATTACACGACATTTTCAATATTTCAATTCATATTTAAGTATTACAAATTTTCACAAGAATTATATATTTTTATCTCTGCCCTCCTGCTTCGCCAAGGAGGTTTTTTTTTCTTCTAGATAAATATTTCCAATGATGAAAAAAATCCTTTGATAGAAAACAAATATCACAAATATTGCTTCTACGCTAAAAGTAAAGTTTTTATTTGAAAAATCGGAAAAGGTTGTTTTGATTCTCTGATAAATATCCCAGCTTTTATGCGTAGAACCCATTAAAAAAATTATACTGCTTTGGGAAGCTATCTCTAAGAAATCATGAAAAAAAACTTTTTCTACAAATTAGTGGAAACATCAAGAACATCTGCCAAAGAAAGCTTTCATTTAATAGACAATTAATTTTTTCATCAAAGGAATGGCTTAGAATGTTAGGAATCCACTTTAGATTCCTTTCGAATTTCGGAGGTTCGTTCATTCGTTTAACACTGCGTTTAAAGGTCAAGAAAGGGTCCAACGTATTGGAAGAGCGCTTTTTCATGGTCTAGTGAACTTTCCTAAAATTCCAAATGGTAGAAAGTTCACAGTAAATCGCAGGCTATTATTTTAATCCACGCGGGTGTAACAACTCTAAAAAACAATTTCTCTCTATGACGTGCATTGTAAAAGAAATAATTTTGATAAATAAAACCAAAAACAGGGGTTGGCGCGCATGTACTGCGCATACTAATAGTTTAGTTAATTCTCTCAACAAACATCTTTTTCATTAATTCAGTGATTCGTGTAAAAATTCAATAAAAACATGTACTTTAAAATTAAAACCTGATGTTAATATCCGAATGATACTTTTGAATTGCGGATATGCAATTGTGCATGAACAACTCTGTATAATATAAACACAACGAAATTACCCCATTAATCTACAAAAAAAAGCAACAAAATACTCTCCAGATCTCTGCTGCTCGTGACCATGAAAACTTCAAATTCAGAACTTGACCTTGCATTATGCAACATCTAAAGAAGGAGATCGATTTAAGGCGCGATCCAGGGAATCAGACACCATCTAACGATCCTGCAAGTCGCGACGCCGCTTTGTTTCTTCGCAATTTCTGAAAACAACCTACAAGACCGAACCCCATCCCCTTATCTCTTTTCTCCCCTTATTCAAGACATGCGCGCCTTCGACAATGTCGCACTTCTCCATGTGCGCACCTCCATCCACGAGGCTTTTCCAAACTCTCTTACACCGGTCGTCACATGTATGGACCCAATCATCTTAACCAACCCTTATCCCAAGGGTATATCCACTTCCCATTCATTTAATTCGGAAAATTGAATTTGAGGAACTCTGAACCACCCATTTTGTGTTTACCAGCGGTCAACCCTCGTGAAATCGCGCAGGATTCACCCACTCACCGTCCTGGATCCTCGAGTGAGTGGGTGAGTGTTTGCTATCTTGTGCATGCATGGGGGATGAGAGCCATACGTGCTCGTGCGGCAGTCTGATGATGAAACACGCCAAGGTAAACGGACAAACGTTGGAGGAAGCGCGAGAACTGGGTGGTGACAACCGATGCTGCCTAGTCGATTGGTGGGGTTGCTTCGTTATGGTCGTTCAAACCCTACATCTCCCTCGACAGTGAGAAAGTGCCACTCGATCCTATCTGTTGCCAAATTTCAAAAACGCGCGCGCCGGAAGTGGAGAAGTAGACACAGAAAAAACCAAGTGTAATATTTACCCCGATTTCAGGGTAAATATTACCTGCAACAAAAATTACCCTCAGATGGGTAAATATTACCCTGAACATAGGGTACGGTTACCATGTCAACTTATTGTGCTTTCTTTTGTTTCGATGCGAAAAAATTTAATTTTATCCACTTGAAAATTACCCGCAACAAATTTTCCCTTCTGTTTTTTCTGTGGATTAATAATTAATCAAATTTAAGGAGCAGATCAAAGGTTCTGTCAGAGATTCGTCGTTTTAAGATGTGGAATGGGTGGTTGTAATTCAACACAAGTCAATTCTTTGAGAATTTAAAAGCATCGCCTAGAAGGAAAGATTATTATCAACATTAGTGCCAAATGCTTTTATTTTCTAAAATATAGAAACTATTTTTCTGTTGTGAAAAAATTTACAGCTATGTTTTGTAATTTTTTTTTAATATTACTTAGGTATCTTTCTCGCATATAGATTGTATGACAAAACTCCCAAATGGCTAGTTTTCATTCTACTATGAATTAGAAATTAAAAAGAGATTTCAGCTTTACGTCTTGCTGAGTCAATATACAGAATTTCATGATCTTTATGATAAACTTAGGAATTTAGAGCCATTTTAATAAAATATATTTTTGAGTAAATATCCCACCCTCAATTGCAATTTTTCTTCAATTGAATAAGAATTGTGTCAAATCAATTTCAATTAATCAACTATTTCGTGGGAAAAATCATAGTAAATTAAAGTATCGTAATAATTTATATATTTAAATGATTTTCACTGCAATAAATATTGCTCAAAATTTTCTACATTCATGAATATTTTTAGATCATTTATTAAACGAAATGACAGGAAGGTTTTACCAAAAGATGAATCAACAGGTTTGAAAGCAACAGATTATACGTATGTTCCCATTCGATAATGTTCTCAAGTGAAAAATGTTTTGTTGCAATAATGAAACAATTGTTTTGTCTAAATCATTACCAGAATTTGTAATTAATTGAATAAAGTAGTCTAATTAATTACTGAATTAATACCCAGGTAGTATAATAAATTAAATATTAATTGTTCATTCAATTAAAGAAAGTTACAACCGCTCATTTCGAATGTCTATTTTTTCTACAAGACTCCAATAAGATGGACACCTTAATATATCTAGAGTAAAATGGATTAATGAATCATACACAGAGGGAGAAGAATTAATTACCACATAAATCAATCCCTAGTACAATAATTAAGATGTCCTAGTAGGAAGGGACGAGAGAAAAATTATCGAATCAAATTATAATTATGTTGAAATCATTCCTAAAATTTGAATTTTCCATATTTTCTAGAAATGGGCAACTTGTAATATGTACTATAAATTATAATTTTATAATAAAATTAATAAATTGAAAGATAATTTAAAATATACTAACGATTGGAATATTTACGTGAAATAATTAATTTCCCTCGATGAAAGAGTTTTAAAAATGTTGTATCAAGATATTGAATATTCAGAAATCAATTTTCAAACCCAATTTTCTCTTCAGATCAACATAACCAGAAAGTAAACAATCTTTGGGACATCGTAACTAAACAGTACTCTGGCCTCTTTCAACATGATCAAGATAATTAAAACAAAGTTCGCTCTCAGAAAACGAAGAGTTGAAACTTCAGAAACAAGCAGTTAGCCTCCAGGAGTTTCCAAATAAGCATTTTCGTTCAAAGATTTTGCAGCGAATTCAAGAAGAATCAGACAATTACCAATTAGCCTGGAAAATTTCACTCACAATAAAACATAAAAGGACCAGTATTTAACCAGGGTCAAGTCTGCGGTATTATCTAGACTTTTTTTTTAATTTAGCGAATAAAATAAAAAAAAAGTTTCCTTAGAAAAGAAATAATGGATGACTTTCAATACGGATGATTGATGAATAAGAAAGAAAGAACAATTGGACAACTTGGAAATTTGATATAGGATGATGGATCTTTACGAGAAATCATGAATGTTTAAGATAAATATGAGATGCAAATTCTAAAATATAGAGAAGAGAATCTGTAGATGAAGTAGTGATTTCAGAGGAAAGTTTCCATGTTTTTGCTCAATATTAAGAAGGGAAGATGAGCTCTTTGAAGAGAAATGCCAATCAGCATCCAAGAGAAGGCGCTGGACCTCGACGACATGCTCTTCCAGGTGGTCCAACTTCAAAGAGTGTGAGGAATCTTTATGGAAATGCTGCGCCTGGTTCACCCCTTCGGCACAGATCGAAATACGAATTGAGAAGCATAAGCTTTGAGGGGAGCAAAGTTTTGCCATGGACAACAATCAGGTAAGAAACAAATAAAAAATTTCTATCTTTTGGGTATGTAATTCTGTAGAGTTTGAAAAAGCTAGGCAATGAATTAAAATTCCCCAGAGAGTTCGGATCGAGATTCATGGTCAGTTGGTCAACATAATTCAATGAATTTGAAGTAAATTGCAAATTAAATTGAATTTCTAGCGAATTGATTTCATGGATTATACTTTATTATGGTATTTAATAGTCAAGATACGTCTTCCTAACTCCACGGGTGGCAAATGCATTAATCCGCATTATTTCTAAAGTATATGATATTAACGAATCCTACATATTGTATGAGCTTAAACATCTACGCACAGCTCGTTATTTCTCGATGATCGCGATATGTCAGGATTTTCAGGGTATCATGAATCATGATGATGGCTAACAACTCCGGCTCTCCACGATACATGTATTAATTACATAAATATAATTAAGTTCTGTTCAAAGTGGGCGTTTAAATTAACGTAAGCGGAGATTTGCATTATTTGATTTTAAAGCTCACGAGTCAGTTTATGTATTCAAGGAAGATGGATGATTTTAAGACCTGAGTCTGAACATCAGGTGAAGGTTATCCCTTTGCTTTGAAAGTTACGCATTCATATGAGGTACTTAGGTGCCTCAGTTATCTTTCCCCCTTCGAATAATCTTAATAAAACGTCTGTTTGGAACATAAATATCTGATCTTATAGATATTTACCCTTCGCGAGAGGGGTGCATATCTTATGTGCTCGAAGTTCTAAACGTTCAAATGAACGAAATTTTTATTGATTGCATCTACATGATCCTATCTTAAAAAAGTAGTGTAACGAAATGTGTCGAAAATCTCGCATACATTGTTGTTGCAAACCTAATTGGTTTTTGAATGACTTGAAGTTGAAAGAAGAAAAAGAAACTGATGGCGCAGAAAAATTTCACAAAAACCTTCGAAATCCCTTATTACAATCTGTTAAGATTTCTTAAAACTCCCAGAAACCTCTTGAAATCCCTTAAAAATCCACAAAAACCTTTAAAATCATAAATCTCTTGAAATCCAAGTTAAAATTCGCAAAAATGTCTATGAATTCCTTAAAAAACTCTTGGAATTTCTTAACATTTAAAATCTCTTAAAATCCTTAGAAATCTTATCAAATTCCATGAAATCTTTAAAAATTCCACAAAATCTTTTAAAAATTAGAAAAATCTCATGAAATCCCTTAAAATTTTACGACAACCTTCGAAATCCTTTAAAATTCTACAAAATCTTTTAAAAATCATATATTTATAGAAATTATTTTGAAATCCCTCAATAAAATTACCTGACAAACTTTAAAATACTTTAAATCCCATAAAATATTTTAAAAGACATAAAAATCTCTTGAAATCCGTTCAAATTTGTGAAAATCTATTAAAATTCCTAGAAATTTTATGAACTTCTTTAAAATTCTACGATTACATTTAACATCCCTTTATGTCCCTTAAAAATCCATTAAAATTATTAGAAATCTCATTAAATTCCATGAAATCCTTGAAATTCTATGAAATCTTTTAAAAATAATAAAATCCCTTAAATTTATTAGAAATCTCATAAAATCTCACAAAATTATTCAAAATGCCATAAAATATTTTTAAAATTATTAAAATCTCTTGAATTCTTTCAAAATTCCTGAAAATTTTATGATAACATTTAAA
>JAUESH010000044.1:4294600-4310412 GCA_032275165.1 Synergus magnus | reverse complement strand
GGTTTTTGAATGACTTGAAGTTGTAAGAAGTAAAATAAATAATCGTGCGCGTAGCGCGCGTGTTGGTTTGCTAGTATCTTTAAATCTTGATAAGAATTTGAAATTTTATATTTAATATGAGATTTTCAGAAAGAACATTTAATGATTTTGAGTCGAGATTGCGAAGCTGATAAAATTATGTTACCGAAGACTAATTCTGGTTAAAATGTGATTTTGGATACAAAGATTGATTAAACTTGTTATGCAATTTAGCTGCATAATCGAAGAGAAATCTAATCTACAAGTGGTAAATAATACATATATGGAGTCGATGCGTCGGCGTAGACTCTATTCCGAATCGATTAATTGGCTTTCAATGTACACGTGACATGTCAAGATCTCTTTGCATGACTAGTACCCATCGCCACGTATTCAAAATAGCTTTAGAATCAGAGCAAACTAACCCCAGACTTATAATGGTATTCATGATAAGTTTGAAGGTAGTTTTCATTTAGAACAATTTAACTACGATTGCTTTCAAGTGTGAGATGTCACGTGGGTGGGTGAATTGATCAAATTTCAAAATTGAGAGAGTACTCAAATTCATCGAATTACAGAATTGCTAAAATATCAGCACTTAAATCCCAGACAATTTAAAATAGATTTTTACAAAGGCTGAGTAGAAAACTATAGAAGAGTCCCGTTTTCATGAAAGGTTGGTTAAGAATAAAAGATAAAAAAAGCTGCAATGGAAAAGCGATTTCCTTTAGTCTTAAGAATGCTCGTAAATATCTGCTGAATAGATATGAATAAGCACAAAATATTTCTCCTGCATTCATAAAACACAATAGAAAATATGTGTTCTCTAAAAAAGATTGTTGGAGTGGGTCAAGGTGATCATAAAGTTGGCGCGATTGAATGAATTTTGAAAACTGAGGAAAAATTGTAAAGAGTTTACTGATGTATGAGACGAGTTTTTTTTTATTACATTTTCAATTACTATGTAAAAATAATCTATTTTATCTTGAATTAAGCGCGATGAGTGGCGTTTTAAAGCAATCCAAGTGCCATCAGCCGCAAAGTTCTTTCTATATGGCTTATGGCATATAAAATGAAGATTATGGCTTGAATTTCTTCAAAATGTCGATCTTTACCGATTTAAAGTATAAAGTATAAAATGTACGTATTAAAGTGAAAATAAATATGAAGGGTCACGGGGAAAAACGATCATTGTCCACTTTTTGAAAAAAATGAGATAAGAGTATTATCTTACGATTAAAACTAGAAATTTTTAATTTTTTCCATTTGGTATTGTTAAATATTGTTTTATATTTGTGATTCCTGTGTAAAGGATGGAAACTTTTAAATCGTTATTGTGGATAATTTACAAAATTATACTATGATAATTTTTCCCCATGACCCTTCATATATAACTGGTAGTTTTTTCTATTAAGAATTTAAAGAATCCTCGATTTATAAAATTTCCAGTTGCTGAGTACGATAGCTTAATATTACATAATAAAGAATAAACATCAAATAAAAATTACGCAGGTAAAGTAACGAAGTATCTAGCATCTAATTTTTCAGATCACTGACTTTCACCCCTCTTAGAAAAAAAAATCGTGATACGTTAACCTCATCACTCGCAAGATTGTCCATAGCGTAAAAACCCGTACGCGGGGCAACATCTCTAAAGTGTTGATTCTAATGATTCATGAGCATTATTCCTTATTATGGACATTCTACAAAATTCCATAAGATAACTTTTAAACTTCAAGTCTAAAAATAAGTCTATAAAATTCTTATATTAGACTTTGAAAATGTCATTATCTTTTATTGTAGAATGACCTTAGTAAGCTAGTTTCATGCTTACTAACGTAACAAGGGGTCTGCGCGCGTTATTCAACGGTTCAATCGTTGGTTCACCCTAGCAGGTATAATATGCTCGTATACGTGCGCCATAAAATGCGCAAATTAGAAATCCTATGTAGGTATAAAGCGAATCGTTAAATCAGAGCTTCTTGAAATGAAATTGCGTTCTAAGCGTGAATTACTTCATTTGAATGAACTATTAACTATATACGAATAGTTGAATGTTGATAATGTAATAAGTACTGCATATAAAGTAATAACATGAGTTGGGGAGTAATATCCTATTGCAGTTAATATCTTTTGATATATTAAACAAAAAGACTTATTGATTGAATCCAGATAAGTTCTTTTTGAAACAAAAGAATTGCCTGAAGATAGAAAAGCTCCATTTCTATCGAAAGTTGAGCCTCTTTAGATAATCAAATCGAATCGAATTTTTCTAAAGCAATCTATGATTGACATCTTTTATAATCTAATGTTTGGAATGTCTTTTTATGCAAAAAACGAAAGAAGAAAAAGAACTATTTGAAGAAGGAAACTGAATCAATTTTTCAATTTCTCTGCCTTCGAAAAAACATTGTCTATACTTGTATAAAATAATATATTGGCTAATTAATTATGTGATCCATCCCCTTTAAAAATATGTGAACTTACCTTAGGAACTTTTGCTCGCTTTTCCTGCTTGTTTGGAATCTCAGGAACTCCTGCTGCGTGTTTGAAATCTGAAACGAAACAAAAATTACATTATTTATCCAGTCATTAGTAACAGAAATATTATTAATAAAAAGAAAAAATATCAACACCACACACTAAATTCGAAATTATATAAACTTTACAAAGAATTATGTTACAATGAATTATTAATATGTAGATAATTTGTTGTATCTATTTCGATGAAAAATGACGCTTTGACATTTATGTTAGTGTACAATACGATCATTTAACAAAAAAATTATTAGTCTAGACGCAATATAACGTCAAGGTGTGGTGTGATATAATCTATATTGGAAGGTAACACCTGGTCGAAACAAACGAACCCCACCCTGCCAAAAAAAAGGGGATTAAATGAATACCCAGCCAAACTCACAAAGAGCAAAGGTTCATCTCTTATTTCTGCTATTTTTAAAAAGACCTCTTAAACTGTAACTAAATTTTGGTCCCGAATTATTATTAAATGTCGAGTATTACTGTAAAAATGTCAACCATTTATCTTTATGCTTTTCATAAAAAGTATTATCAAATCTTTTATTATCACGTATTACATTTTCGTAAAATAACTATAAAGTATTATTTGCTCTTATGGAAACAAGAGTAGCCTAACTTCCTCAATTTTCAGATTAGTTCTCCATTAAGTAAGAGGCTCCTTACGATCCAAGTTGCATAAACTCCCCATTCATGTTATTACTGAAGAGCATAACTACCCTGAGCAAAAAGTTATGGATACCCTGAGGATATTAAATAGTCGCTCAGTGTACTATCGAACTGACAGAATTAGTTCTTGCACGATGGCGATGCACGTAATAACGTTTATGGAGAATACGTGTCATCTCTGGAATTATGGGCATGAAGTAACGGACGTAACAAGCACTGTTATTTCATTGGTGAAATCGATATGTACTTTCGAAATGCGGGCCGTCGCATCGCAATGACGCAATTATTGATGAGATACATATTCGCATCAGCAGAGTAAAGTCATCGGAAACGCTTGGATTACCTTTTGTATCGCATCGACGAGAAGATATGGGATGTGAGAAACAACGAGGAAGTGAGAGGGAAAAGGGACGAAGAAAGAGTGATAAAGAATGATAAAAAGAGAGAAAGAGAGAGAAAGAGAGAGGACTCTGGCCCGATGCTGTTGCCTGGCCTTCCACTCGGTCAAGCATGATTGAGATCGATCGGCACGACACAAAAGAGTTGCTCGACACGAAGCTAGCGTGATAGTAAAAGGGTTAATTATAAAGAGTTACCTGGAACGCGAAAGAGGCTCCGTGCAGTGGCATGAATACTATATCTAGGGTCCACCATGCCCAAATGCATTGGCACCACTTTATCGATAATCCAGAGTTTTACAACGGGCATGTTGTGATCGAGATTATTCGATCAAGTCGATTATTTTATGAGTGTGCCACTGAGAAAAATAGATGTTTAAATTTACCAACTTGCACGTTTAATATATGGGCAGCCATCTAGATGATTAGCTTTAACATCTACATATTAATGTTGAACATCTGTAGATATTCATTTATAACATCTAACATTTACGATGTTCAAACTTATTAATATGTTGAAGCTGAACATCTTATTGTTAGATGGCTGCCCCTGTGATGAACATCCAAGATGTTAAATTTAAACATCCATTTTTCTCAGCAATAATGGTATGAATGGATGCCAGAAAAGCTACTCAAATTATAATGAATGAAACTCCTCATGCAATAATTAGAAATGAAATATTACATATTTATGAATTCTTGATGAATATAACTTCGCTAACAATTTCCATGATAAAAATACGACACAAGTTGGAATGAATTAGGTTCCCTTTGAAATCGTGCGAGGATTTATGAGAGCTTGTGGCCTCATGAATGTTTTCATGCGGAAAAAAAGAAGAATCAGCGTAAATTGGAATACATATTGAAACGTATTTAAGGATAGTGGTTGCTTTTCCGCCCACTATTCGTGCTCGTGCATTGTCCTTTTACGGTGATGCAGAGGAATATTCATAGGCACACAAAGCATTTCGTGTGTGGAAAACTTTTTACTATCTTTTAAGCCATATTGGTGTATCACAAAAAATTGTGTTTCACACAATATATTACAACTTTTCGCATGACTTAAAACCGCAATATCGACGATCCATTCGTCAAGAGTACGAGTCGGAAATATATGGACAATCATTATAATATCTCCAATGCAAAAGTTTTGGGTCAAAAATTCGATCCTCTACTGGTGCAAAGTCATTGCTTTAACAACATTAAATATGTTTCAGGCCGAAATATTGCAAATGTGTCGAACGAAAACAGCAATTGATATTGCGTGCACTGTTAGAAATTTCTGTTGCGTGATTTCACAATACATGTAATGGAAGTTTATTACCAATACGTAATGTAACTTTACAATACATGTATTGTAATCTGAATTGTGAGAAAATAGAGTATTTCCTGTAATACGGTTTGCATTACATTATTATTAAAAATCCAAAAATCAGTGGCCTTAAAGTTCAAAAGTACACAAATCAAGAATTAATTATGACCTATATATAGCTGAACAGTAACCCGGAAATACATTTGTAAGGTGATAATTTCGAATACGAGAAATTGCTTATAAGTTATGTACACAATTTTTTTGATTTTTCAATGATACTTTAACTAATGGATTTTTTTTTTATAATCGGTATGTTACGAAAATTGTGTATTGTGATTTTTTTATTTAGGTAACAAGAAATTTTTCAAACATATTTTTCAAGCGCGCGTACCGAAGGCATATGTATATCGACTTCAAATGAATTATACATTTTTGGGGCCCCAATATGTTACTTTTCCGCATGGAAAGAATGTCTGATTCCTAAATTATTTTCTTTCGACCCACCCTAGTGTGGAACTCAATAATAGTCGCAAAAACTGATAACTGTAATTTTAATTTAATTAGAGAATATTTCTTTATGCAGATATTCAACAGAAATTCGATAGAAAAATAGCAGCATTGACAATTCACTGTCAAATTTACAATCCAATTTTGCTAAAACAGTTTCGCACGAATGTTTCACACAAACTGAAGTGGGTTAGAAGGTCTGGGTGAAGTTAATCCAAGACTTGAAAGTATCTATAAAGTTTGTAGCCCCTTAACAGGATGCCAGTATTTTACTGGACTGGTCGTCACTACTCGACCATCAATCTGAGTCCCTAGTCTCTATTCCAGGGAGAGTGATGAAAGAGAAAAGAGAGAGATGTTTCAGTAGTAACATCGGGTTATAGACGGACATGGCGCGTCGTTCAAGTTACGTACATACGCCCTTATACATGTGTGGCGCCGAAGAGCCGACCCAGACACTCGGGTCGTTTTGCGGGAAACTTCTATTCGGCGTGACGCCAAAAGCAAGAGCAGAGGCATGAATTTCTTTCTTCTCTCATATACTTATGAAAGAGTAGTCGTGCCACATTGTTTTCGGAATGGGAAACGTGAGCGCCGAACACATATTCCGTCGGTGGAATTGATCCGCGCTTTCATTTTCGTATCTTTCTACGAGGGTGACCGAATTCAGAGAGTGAATCTGGGACATTTGAATAGATATGGAAAAGGGATGAAGTGAAAATTCGCTGATGCTTGAGGTTTAAAATTGATTTCAT
The DNA here is from genome assembly GCA_032275165.1 of Synergus magnus. Lineage (NCBI taxonomy): Eukaryota > Metazoa > Arthropoda > Insecta > Hymenoptera > Cynipidae > Synergus > Synergus magnus. The sequence goes on along the minus strand of JAUESH010000044.1, from coordinate 4,304,218 downwards.
ACACACAGGATATTTGTATGAAGCTATGATTGCATGTATTCCTTATATTTTTTGTTTTAAAACTTAATTTATGAGTGGATATTCCGCTTACTTATTTGGATGAAAAAATAATTCATTCATGTAGAGGTGAATAGCATACTTAAAACCATTTACTGTAAATACTATTATGTAAATGATTTACATAATAGTCGTTTTTCGTTAATTGTCATACATAATTGTGCATGCCAATAAAAACTATTTAAAAACAGTTAATGGACTGAAAACCTTCTGTTTTACACTCTCTAACAATTAAAAAGGAAGAGAGGCATCTTTTGAAGAAGAGGAGAATTAAAGAGACTAAGAGAGCAGAAACTGGGGAAAGGGAAATTGGCAAAACGCAGCAAGTGGGTAGATTTTGTAGGTTCCTTGGCCTTTGTCTGACTGCTCGACTTTCGAGGCCTATATGACCCAGAAAAAGGTCAACAGGGACTTAACCAGGTCAAGTATTCTAGAAACTAAAGGAGCAAACTGTGACATTACTGGCGTCTGAAGAACCGGAAGTTGGACCGCTCATTACGGATGCGGGGCGCCTCCAACTTTGAGAATCGAATCCGGTGAGACTCTAGCTCTACCTTATCTTCCTTTACGTCCGTTCACCTACAACCACGAACCACCTACAACCTACAACGTACTCAATCGGTATGACCACGGCCTTGTCGATAACGCGAAAAGCAAAAGCGGACGCGCGCGCCACATTATCGGCTTCAGATATCCGTCGTCTATCACTCGGTGAATAATGTCTGCGATAGCGAAGCTACGGTTAGATAATAATTTTTTTCGCATTGTACGCGGCAATTGACGAAAAACAGACACTGAAATTACAACGTGCGTGATTAAATTTTCAGTTCGAAAAGCGAAAAAGAACTGCGTGAATTTTTATCTGATAATATTGGTTTGAGGAATGATTTATCGGTCTGGGATGATATATAATCAAACACGCTAAGCTAGTTCTTACTTGGATATAATGTCTTCACAATCTGCATTTTGATTTGATTGATGTAAAAAATAAAATACCTGGGATTATTATACAATTGTTGCGAATGTTATATCACATTCTTGCAGACTTTAAAATTTAAATAGATTGTATAACTTGTTTCTACCCGTGTGGAAATTGCTCAGTTTCGACATTTTTAAATGTTGGCCCTCTAGAGGCCCCACAAAGGCGTGCCTCTATAGTATGCCCAGTTGGGCCCTTGCTGGGACCTACAATGGCTGCCCCTTTTGTTGCCCGATCACCAAGTTGAGAATAAACCAAAAAATTACTTTAAAAGAGAAGATTAGATTGTTATTAAAAATTTTTTAAATACTTTTTTGTCGTGAATTTTTAAATATTTTTTGGGAATTAAATTTGAATTCTTTAGCGGTTAAATACAAAATGAACAATTTGCACGCCTAGCCTCGATTCATTTTAACCCAAACAATCTTGCCCTCTTCAGTTTCAATTTTTTTTCGTTTCTAGGATGAGTAAGAAGTATTTTAAGACTAAAAATAAAAAATCGCTAGAGGCTAATTTTCGAAAAAATTTAATTTAAAAATTTTTAAAAATGTTTTTATTTACAAAACATTTTTTTTCGTAAGTAAGATTGGGTTTTCTTCGCAGTTTTCAATTTTTTTTCATTTATAGAATGAAGAAGCACTATATTAAATGAAAAAAGTGCGCAATTTATACTTATAATAAAAAAAAATTTTTTATTCAAAAATTTTCTTTTTATTTAGAAACTAAACTTACAGGCAGTCTTTAAATATGATTTCTGACATTTAAAGCATGAATCTTTAATAGATTTATTTATAACATTATAACTAGATTGAGTGCACACTGTTGTATTCACACAGAAAAATTATTTTTTTTATTATGAGTATAATTTGCGCACTTTTATCTTTTAATATAGTGCTTCTGCATTTTATAAATGAAAAAGAAATTGAAAACTGCGAAGAAAACCCAACCTTACTTATGAAAAAAAATTTTTTGTAAATAAAAACATTTTTTTTTTTAATTTTTAAATTAAATTTTTTCGAAAATGAATCTAGCGATTTTTTTACTTTTGGTCTTCAAATACTTCTTATTCATCCTACAAACAAACAAAAATTGAAACTGAAGAAGGCAAGATTGTTTGGGTTGAAATGAATCGAGGCTAGGTGTGGCAATTTAAAATGATTTTAGGAGATTTCAAGGAATATTAAAAAATTCGAAAGATTTTAAGGGATTTCCAAAGATTTTAAAGGATTTAAAAATTTTTTAAAGATATTAAAAAACTTGAAAAGATTTCAAAGACTTCAAAAGATTTTAAGCAGATTTAAAATAGATTTTTAATATTTCAATAAATTTTTAGATTTTACGAGGGTTTCAAGAGATTTCTAAGGTTTGCATCAAGAAAATTTTAGATTACAAAAATATTTTTAAATATTTTAAAATATTTCATAAAATTTCAAATATTTCAAAAGATATTTTAAAAACTACAAAAGGTTGCAAGGAATTGTAAGAGATTTTCAGAACAATTCAAATATTTCGCATATAAGAAACATTTTTAAAGATTTTAACAGATTTTAGGATTTCAAGTTTCTTCAAAAGATTTCAATATATTTCAAAATATTTTAAAGAATTCAGAAGATTGAGTGATTTCAAAAGATTCCGGGATATTTATTTTGAGTATTTTAGGAGATCGCAGAAGATGCAATTAAAGGGCTTTTAAGAGATTTCAAATGATTTAAAAGAAATTCAAAAAGATTTCATGAAATTTCAAAAGATTTTATAAAAATCAATAGACTTCAAGAGCTTTAACAGATTTTTAAAAATTAAAAAAAAATTTCAAAGAAATATGAAAAAGCTCTGAGTGATTTCAAGGGATCTTATTATTTTTTGCTGGATTTCAACGGATTTTAAAAGATTTTTCAAAAGATTTAAAAGAAATTTAAAAATATTTTAAGGTATTTCTAAAGATTTTAAAGAATTAAAGAGATTTGAAAAATTTACAAAAGATTTAATTTTTAAATTAAATGTTTTCGAAAATGAGTCTAGCGATGTTTTTACTTTTGGTCTTAAAATACTTCTTACTCATCCTAGAAACGAAAAAAAAATTGAAACTGAAGAGGGCAAGATTTTTTGGGTTGAAATAATGACTAAATTTAACTCTCACACCAAAATTTATGTTGGCCCTTCATAGTTTGCCATCGTGGGGCCAACATAGTAAAGGGGCAAGCTACGTAGGGCCCCGCGAGGGCCTACTCAAAATTTCCACACGGGTATGGTATTAATTCTGCTATTAGTTTTCTCATTTTTTCTTATGCACTTACAAAAATAAATATTCAAAATCGAGGAATAGAATTTAATTCTGTAATACAACTTATTTTATCATTTAAAATCTCTATTAATTAAAAAACAGAATAATTAACGGTAATTGAAGTGTTCTGAAAGTGAATGAATGAATGAATGTTGTCCAAAGCATAATAAAGAGACATGACAATTTTAACCTTCGAACGTTCATAAAAAATGCAAGAACCGAGGAAATCGGGCCAACTTTCGCTTCCCATTCAAGTTATAACGACGAGGCGAGGACTCTCAAATGCCTGAAGACAGCTCTGTCATTTAATTATTTAATAATAATCTAAAATGCAAGAATAAAATGCAAAGTGTCCTTTGAATTCAAAAGACGTTCATGAGAAATGACGCGCTGCCGTGAAGACTCTCTCGCCGTAGTTTTAGTCACTCGCTAATTAATTGAAGTAATTACTATTCATTTGATTAAGCAAGCAAAGTTACTGCATTGACTTTATAACTTCCTTTTTTCTATGACACTTCTCCTTTACTCCATAAAATCTACTTCAAAATAAATTAGCTCTTAACAATCAGATCCTAGAACTTTTAAATTTTAAGTTTCGAGATTCATTTTTCTTTTATTACCAATTTTGTAAAAGATAATGGAAGTTAAACTCCACTTAAGAAATCAATTAAGTTTGAAGTAGATGTTTAAATCTCTTTTTGAGTCGATCGGAGATCAGACTACTTAACCTTGTTCTGGATAGGTTCATGATCAAAGTTCAAAAAGTCGAATCAAACCTTTTTCGACTGTGATTAAAAGGAGCAAAAAGGTCGACATCTATAAGCATGCAAAACCACATATTCCAATTTATAAGAAGTTTCTTAGTTTTTAGCAAGCATCGCACCTTTCTCTATTTTTAGTCTCTCCTTATGTTTCTATTTTCGTCTCGTATAATCGCGAAATAGATGTATGTACGATCGAACGTTTAAAAATAACACAGAAGGTCTGTTTTTAGACGTCTAACTGTGCAAAGGGCAAGCAGTTCATCCCTTTTATTAGTGATTCATTTTAAGACAATAATTCCTTGCATTATATATTTCGAATTATATTATATGATACATCGCTGGAATGACAAATCAAGAAAAAGTCGAGAATCTTGAAATCCTGCATGTGAATCAAAATCCTTCATTTTATCGCTCGAATTTCGCTTGTTCTCGCTTGAATGCATCGCTCTTTTTCTTTTTAAATTTCTAATATTCAATTTTCGGAATGTAACTCAGATTTTTTTCTAACAAAAGAAATCACATATCCTAAAATCTCAGGATTAAAAATAGGATAATAAAAGATTTACGAATCCATCTCCGAATAATTGGATGAAGCAAAGTTTTTTGCTTTACCCTAGTTTCCCAGGAGAAGTTATTCTCGCATAGTTTATTCGGATTTTCATTGTTAGACCATAAAAAAAAGGGGGAGGAAGTTGAAAAGAAAAGTCGTATTAACTTGTTTTCAGCTCCTGCAATGCTTTCCAGTCATTAAAAATGGGCAGTTCCTATTCCAACGGTTTACTCCCAATTTATTGTTTCAAGAAAAAAAGAGGGGAAAAAGGAAATTAAAAGTCAAATTTGTATACTTTCTGAAAGATCTGACATGTTTTCATCGACGCCAAAAATGCGGGACCATACGTTCAGAAATTATGAGTTTAGTGTTGACTTCAAAAAACAATCTTAAAATTCAGCTTAAAATCTGTTCTGTATTTTAAGCAAAAAAAAACTTCCATTTAATTTTACGATAGTCATTTTGCGATAGACATTTTCCATATTACAATCTTCGGTGCAAACGAGTTTCTGAATTAGAAAGTCAACAAGGTTTGCCAATAAATGAGGTATGACAAAATATTATGACATACTGACAATGAAATACGCTATTGTTTGTCAAAGACAGAAATAGAAAATACGTTATTATCTAACAAAGTGTAGACAATATATGTATATCCTTCACGTATTTTATAATTATATTTCAATTGTTATGCTATATTAAAATATTACTACAATTATTCTGTTTTTATTCTACTCAAAATAAACTGGAAAAGACTGATTATCCACTAAAAAATTATCGCCCTAGCTTTTTTTCCACCCTTCTATACTTGGGTAGAAAATCACAGGATCTCGAGTTGCAGATGACCTTGAAAGATTATCCTAAAATCAATGTCAAGTGACTTAATTATGCACCCTATACTATCTTCGTTAAGCATACAAATACGTATTAATCCATGAACTAACAACACTTTTCAGGCTCGACAAATTTCTGACATTTGCTTACAGTGCAAATATTCAAACGATTAGTCAATTTTCCTATGACAAGGAAGTCGAAATTTTTACCATAATTTATAAAATGCCGTATTTAAAAATAATACATGTTGGATAATAGTTTCAATCTTCGGATATTGAAAATTTGAAATAAAGTTTTTCTCCCTAGGAGATATTTTTCCTTCTCTTTTTAATGCACCACGTGTTTTCGAACAGCGAACAGGCGTATGAAAACTGAGTGTCGTAAATGTCAATAAATCAGAAAATGTATGGTGAAGTGCTGGCAAAGTTCAGATGCTTTCAATATGTACACTCTAGAGTATAAAGTAAAGCAAAAGGGGGAAAAATTGATATTCACTTTCAAAAAAAGTTGATGAAAATGCATGAGCTTATACAGCTGTGCGTTCTACCTTTCGAAACAAAAAGGAATATTTCATAATCATTTTTTAAACTTCGTGTATCCGACAAAAATACTCTGCTGATTTTATAGAGATACTATAGAAAACATAAAAAAATATAGAAACAGAATATACTTCCCCGCATAATTTAGTCTTTAGTTTTACAGAGTGTGTGTGTGTTTTGTTAAAATTATCAAAAGAAAAGTAGCATATGGTATATTTTACGATACTCCACATTTTAATTCTACACAAAGGGACATTTATGCTTGTAAATAAAAAAGAATTTTTCTTCTTCTAAGGATTTATGATTTTGAAATGCACTACTCGCAGGAGAAGCAGTTTTTATTTGTAGAGGACTATATATGTCTTCCTTTTAGAGTCGTAAACGTGGAATGTAAAAGAAGCGTAAAAAGTTTACACGTGCTGAAAAGTTGAAGGAGTAAAAGACCTAGACTTTATAAAAAGTGTATATTGGTCGGTTTATGTGTGAGATTGAGATAAACTTGATATATTATGTACTTCGAAACCGAGAATATCATAAAGTATCTGAAGAAGATTAAATAGAATTTAAGTACAGACTTCAGTCAACCATGGCGTGATAAGAGTTTTAGGATCTAGGGGAAGGTGTGGTCACCAGGTTACAATTTGTCATAGTAGTATCGAATTAACAAAAGTGAAGATGAAACGTCCACCTTTTGTATATTTTAATCATAAAAAAAATTATAACCAAAGATTTAGCAAAAAAACCAATAAAGCTTTAAATAGAATATTTTATATTATATTCTTCACTAGGTTTCAGTGTTTTTATAAAAAATCATTGTAAACGTAATTTGGTGATAACTATTTTGTGAGAAATAGAATACTATACCAGCATAGTGAAACTTCAAACTTTAATCTATTTATACTTTTACAACTTTCCTTCTTTGCCCATACAACGATACGTAATTACAGATATTTCACGAGGTTGTAGATAACGTTCGTTTCCGTTGACGAAATTGTATTCGAGTCAACTCGGCAAATTTAGGTACGCTTGGGATATTGCTGTACAGCAAATATGCTTTTACCAATATTACAAAACAATTATATATATCCAAGTTCAGTTCAAATGGTTAAAATTACTTCCGAATAGATTTTTTATTTAGCTATGAAAGTACACCGCAGTATATTACATTCACAGAAAAAAAGTCTAGTTTATGTTACAGGCTTAATTATTTAAGTTACCTTAATTTAAGCCCATCTTAGTCTCAAAACAAGACCGTTTTAGTTTTAAGACAAGACTTTACGGTCTTGGTTTAAGTCTAAATGGGCTTAAATCTAGCGTTAAGTCTAAAAAGAGACTTAAATTAAGGTAATTTAAATTAAGCCTGTAATATAAACTAGACCTTTTTTTTATGTGTTGGAAATGTAGCTAATTTGAAAAAAAGGGGACTTATCGATCCTTATTCTCCTGGGAAATAAGACAAATTTTTTCTGAATCTCCTTCAGGCAACTTCAAAAATGGATTATCGGATACATATAGAAATTTGTGTTTGTTTTTCCACCTACAGCTTTCGTAGCCATGCGAAACTTAAATAAAAGCAAAACTTGCTAAAATCTTGTGCTTCTGACTATTTCGAGCGAAAAGTTTGGATTGATGCTGACCAAACAGTTTCAAAGTTTTGAAAAGTATTTTCCAGAGGCGAACAAACTTTTAGAAACAAATTCAAAATTTTGCGAAAGCAGGAATATGAGTGGATAAACCGACAATATTTTTGTTCAAGTTCTTATTAAAATACGACTGAATCTGAATTGAATATTTGGTTTTTATTTTTAAAGTAGTTTTTATCTGGTTACTTTTCCGCTTTTTAAATTAAACCACTTTTTATTTAAAGCTCACTAACCATTCAGAAAGAAAGTACCAACAAAATACGATAAAGAATTGAAGATAAATTCATGATATTTAAGGGTTTCTTCAGGTAGCTAATTTCGAAACTGAAGAATGGTGTCAAAATTTAAAATGTTCGATCGAATAGGGCAGCCGAAAATGTAAAAACCATTGGTTCCCTTATTTGAATTTTGAATTTTGAACTTTGGACTTGGGATTCAAAATAAGAGAGCTGAAAAGATTTTGATTATCAAATGCAATTTCTTGCATTAAAATGGTCACGCAACTTAAAATTGGTCTGAATTTAAGTAAACTCGGTCTGAATTTAAGTAAACTCGGTCTAAACTTAAGACTTCATTGTCTGAATTCCAGATCTGAGTTTTAAATTCTGACGTATTTACTTAATATTATATACTAATGAAATAGTGCCGATTCGTTTACTAATTCACTTTAGAAAGGATTTTTCTTATCAATTAGTTAAAAACTACTAATTCACAATAAAAAAACTACTAATTCATTTAATAAGGGTAACTAAATCAATTAGTAAGCCTTACTAGATGAATTAGTAGTTTTTTACTATGAATTAGTAGTTTTTAACTAATTGATAGTAAAAATGCTTACTAAAGTGAATTAGTAAACGAATCGGCACTATTTCATTAGTAACATCTTACTAAATTCAGATTGAGAGAGAAGGTAAATTCATTCAGATTTTTAGGGAGGTGACCATTTTAAGAACAATTTTAAGTAATTATTAATTAATTCGAATCAGTGAAATTTAACTCTGAATCAGTGACGAACTTCTAGCTATTTGAACCAATGAAAAATTACTAGGAATCAGAGACTATTCATTGAATTTACAGTAGTTTTTTTCTAATTTCTCAGTAGAAAAATTTATTTAAATTTCATTCTGATTGATATTTGACTGGTTACTGAAAATTTCAGTCGTTTTTGACTGGGTAAATCAGTGAAATACGGTGAATTATAACTGAAATTTCAGTGAATAAGTAATCACTGATTCGAAGTAAAATTTTAAATTTCTTCGATATTTTTAAAATCCGTCAAAATCTTTGAAACTCTTGGAGATTCTGTCCTTTGAAAATTCTTTGAAAACTTTTGAAATCCCTCGACATTTTTTAAACCCATTAAAATCGTTGAAATCATTGAAGATCCAATAAAATCTTGTAAAATTCCTTAAAATCTCTAGAAATTCATTGGCATTTCGAAAAATATCTTGAATACCTACGAAAAACGATTGAAATCCCTTGAAATATATTAATATACCGTGAAACTTGAATGCCTTTAAAACCCCCTCAAAAATATTGAAACTTTTGCAATCCTCTGAAATCCTATATCCCTTGAAATTTGGTGTACACTCAAAAGTCAAATGGTAACGAACCCTTTGAAATAAATGAGTGTAAAGTAATATTACAGATTACGCTATATAATATTAATAAACATTATATCAGTAAACACACTATATTTAAAGCGAAAAATTTAGATTAATGAAAATTACATAACAATCAAGGAGGGGAGGGGTTTCATGGTTAATTGTTACAGTAGCGTTACAAAGGAGTAAAATGGGTCCAAAAATAATTTTAAAAAAAGCAGTTACATAGTAAACTCTCACTCAAAAAAAAGTTCTGATTAAAGTTACTAGATGCGTCTGGTTAAAAGTTTTCTGATTATTATTTCTGGTAACAGTTGTTGCACCATCTTGTATAGATTTTCAGTTTAGTTTATCTTGACGCTGGACA
>JAUESH010000044.1:4197968-4224030 GCA_032275165.1 Synergus magnus | reverse complement strand
AATTATGACATTTAAAACGTCGACCGTGTCACGCTGCGAGAATCTAAGAACAATGGGAAAAAATGGGAAAGTTTCATGATTGACCCCCAGCACGTATTCTGACTACTTTTGATTAAAGATATGCTCAAATCGAATTCAAATCTAAATCCCTTAAAACCTGGAGTAAAACGCTTAAATAAAATGAAATTAGAGATATTGGAAGGATCCGAGATCCTTGAATACCAACTTCAGGACTTGCTTTTGTAATAATGACGCCACACAACTAGCAATTAGACGGTCTGGTATTATAGTAGAGCCTCTCTAAAAGGTCTACGTTTGCCTAAACCTAACTGTTTTCTTCCTCAACGCGCTTCACTGGTCTGGAAGCATTAAAGCAATCGATGGTTCGTAGCTTTCCTCGAGGCTTGCGTGCGTCGAATCTCGAGTTAACGTCTCCTAATAATGTAATAAACTTGCTTGTATAGAACCCAATTGAATGTCTTGATTGCTCGCTCGCCTTGTCTTTAGCGGTAAATCGTAAAGTCTTTGATAGAAGGAAAACTGTCTGCTGCAGAAGTAGCATAATCAAGACTTTCTACGAAAGTTACATTAATTTAAAAATGATTTCCTCATAAAACTCCTACTTATAATAATAAGTCTCAGTTTGATATCTATGTTGCTGTTCTCGGATTAAGTTAAAGATCTAAAATAAGTTTATTTCATGCTACTCTATTCGACGCTCTATTAATTTTGATTTTCTTCCAGGCAAAAATGTGTGTAAGTATCTGGGAGGACAAAATGGCGTGACAGTTTCGGTAGTATCGAGCTGTGGATCCGGTGGCCATGGAACTGGTGGAGTTGATTCCGGCACGAGCATCGGGTCCACAGAATCTGCAAATGTGGATGATGTGGAGGACAGCGATGGGGAAGTTAGTAAAATAGACTTCCGAGGGGTAAATTTAAGAACAAAGAAAAAACGAGATGGATCAGGAGGACATGTCAACGAAAGCTGCAACGACAATTTGCAGCAACAACCAGAGAGACCTATGTCCTGGGAGGGAGAACTTTCGGATCAAGAAATGTCTTCCAACACTATTACGAATCAGGTAGATTATTCATCTGTTATCAAAAGTGGATTGATTGTATCCCAGACTTTATAAACTTTGCTATTGTCTTGCTAGGATCATGAGGAAACTTCAATGGAAGGAGTTCAGGTGTGCAGTGCAAGTCCTGGACCTCAGGAACAAAAGTTCCCAATAAAACCGGAGCCGGATTTCCGGTCGAGTCCGGGACTTACACATGGCCTAAACGACACAGTCCTTCCTTTATCTCATGCTCAACAAGTCCAGCAACAACAGCAGCATCAACATCAACATCGAGGACTTGATAGCCTCGAGCAAACGCAGCAAAATGACCTGCCTTTGCTCGTTGGAAAACTCCTCGGTGGTTACAGTTGTTCTACTCCTAATCATAGCCCTGTGCTCAATCCAAGACATCATCTGACCAAACATAGTCACACGAGGTCTCAGGCAAGTGTAGATAAAATGTCTATTGTATAAAACAATACGAGAAGATAACGAAACATTAATTTTCCTAACAGCAGGCTTCACAGTCTTTCCCCTGTTTTCGCCTTCTTATAAATTCTTCTTTTTCTCCTGTTTTAGAGATAATTTCCCTTTTCTCTCTTTTTTTTTAATTTTAAATGTGGACTGAATCAATTTAAAACCCATGAGAAAATTAAACTATTTTCTTAAAACTCTTAAACTCATTATTATATATAAATTAATGTTTAACACACCTTTTGATCCTGGTCGACTTTTCTAACCATATTAAAGGAAATCCTTCGCAGACGATTCTGGATGATTCTGTAAAATCATTTACATAAATTCAGTGAAGGGTCATCCACAAAATACGTGATACTCATGGGGGGGATTATAACATATTACTTAAATTATAAATATGACTCTAATTTTATATAGAATAAGAAATTAAATATATTATTTTGAAGTGTTAGGGGGTGAAAAAATATATATATAAAAAAGTATCACGTATTTTGTGGATTTTAAGGGCATGTAATACTTTTCCATAAGAGCAATTTAGTTTACCCAACTTTATTCTCGCAATAATAAATATTTTTTGATAAAACGAGGCAATTTACCTCCGCCTGTACGAAACGGCGGTAAATGGCCTAGTTTTAACAAAAAATATTTATTATTGTGAGCGTAAAGTTGGGGAAACTAAATTGTTCTTATGGTAAAGTATTACATGCCCTTAATTGGCACAAATTTAAGGCACATTCAATTAAATTGCACAAAAGATATAGTAATGTAATTAGAAAAATCGCACAGTGACGTGGATAACAGCTATCAAGAACCATTCATTCAAAAATAAATGGCTCTTAATAGAAGTTCCCCTCTTCATGTTTGGGGCTCTTCGGCATATAGCCTCTTCTTTCTTCCGGCAATTGCCACCTACAAATTCGATTTGCGCTCGAGTTCTATCAATCCAGTATAAAAAATATTTCCCAGACTTTCAACTCGAGCACATTCCGCGATATCAAAAACGATAATTGGCCAACCGGTTGTACCAAAAATCTAGGAAAAAATATCTTTAACTGAAATCAAAGATATTTATTCCCAATGCTACCTACCTGAAACTATACATTCACACCAGAATAAATTACCTACCTATACCTAGCTATATTTAAAAATGCAAAAAAGATTCACACCAACACACTCACTCCGCGGTTCTCATTCGTACCGCCCCGGTGCGAAAAAGCCTAACCTAGGGATACGTCCCGGGACGTATCCTGCACCTGAGCTTGAAAGCCATATTAGGGCATTTTTTTACACTCATACATGCAAATAAAATAAAAAAAAAGCCTGAAATCGTACACCGTTTTTTTTAAATTTAAATACTAAATCAATTTGAGTTTTTCAAAGTGTTTTGCGATTTTCTAGAACAACATTTTTAATCATTTCCCGAGTTTTTGTACTAAAAACTTGAGGCTTTCAATGCTGAACAACTTTTTATTTGAAATATTTCAAACTACATTTCTTTAATATACAATTACAAATTCTAACCAGTTTTTTAGTATTTGAAATTTAAACAATGCAAATAATTAATGAGAGTATTGCTGCAGCAGCTTGCCAAACAAAAAGTGGTTCGAATTTAACCTTCATTTTCAGTTATCTATTTTTAGTTACAAATACTCAACTCTAAATTCTCATTTCATTTTTTAAATGAATTGAAAATACTCCGTTCCCCTTTCATTTTACTAATGATTCGGGGAATATGGATGAATAGATTGAGTGATAATTTAAATACTAAAATTAATCAACAAACTAATTCATAACCACAAATTGTTTAGGCATCCAATTTATAATAATTAAAATCATTTAAATTTGAAATCATTTGCAATTGGTTTATATTTGAAAATTTATTTTAGAATCGTTTATTCTTCAAGAATGAACTATTCTTTTTCTCGTAAAAAATTCCAGATTTCCAAATTTTTAAGGTCGCTAGACACCCTGAAAATTGTTATATTTCAATCACATATTAGACTACATCTACAATTACACGTGAAAACACAATTTAAGATTTTGCGACTATCTTCACTGAAATTAAACGGTGTACGCCAAAATAGACAGATTAATAATTTTACACAGATATCCTAATCTAAATTATTATAATTTTTAAATAAAGTCATGATTCTATAGTTTTTCTTCTTTTAATTTTAAATTATAAGTTAATATCAAGATTAATTGAAAAACTCAAATTAAGATTAAAATTTGGTTGATGATTTTAGAATAAAAAACTTTAATTCAAAATTGATTAAAAACTACAAGAAATTAAAATATTTCAAATAAAACTAAATTCAAAAAAATGTGAATAAAGTATGCAAATAGAAATAATAGAAAATATAAAATACAAAAATGAATCCTCGGGTTTACTGTGCATAGAAGAAGAAAAATTAATTTAAATTACAATGAGAACATGCTCAGCTTCTTCGACGCACAGTTTTCCCGTTCCTTTCTTGGAAAATTAAACAGGCTATGTCATAACATGAAATATGATTAATCCTCAAAATAGAAAAAGAAATTAGAAAAGGAATTATTTTTTTGCGAACCAAGAAAGGACGATTCCTAAGCTAGCAAAAATACAAACATGGTGAATATCCACTTTCTAAATAAACAATCAAGTTTATTTAGCTGTCACTGCGCGATTTTTAAATAGAAAATACAACCTGGTTCCGTGCCAGTTCGGACCATTCATCCCTGGCATGTTTGGAAACAGGAGGAATTCAAAAATCCACTTACCTTTACATCTGTCCCACGTCGTAACGATGGCAGCATGACATTGCAGGGGCCACTCTTTCGTCGGATCCTCCTGTCCTAATATAATTGATGTCATCTTTAGCGTGTGCAGTTGCACGTGAAACCTGCTTCACCTCGAAGAAGCTCTAAATTTTCCTATCCATAAAAGCTGGACCATCGTGTTAACCTGCAACAGATTGTTATAAAATATGTTAAATAACTTGAATCAATTGAATTGAATATATTTGTATTAATTTAATTAGAAAGAATTTATTCTCTTATTATTGCACTACTATCGTGAAGAATATCACTCTATTTCCCCTGCTTTTTCTATCATTTTGTGCTGTGAAGCCTGTAACAGTATATCTCAACCTTATTTCTAATTATGTATCTTTTTTCATTCAGGTTCCGTCGCCAGATTCCGCAATTCACTCAGCCTACAGCGTCTTCAGTTCTCCAACACAAAGCCCTCATGCAGCACGACACTCGGCCCTGGGACCAGGGAGTCCAGTTCCTTCGTCTTCGTTATCCCTCTCGCGTCACAGTTTCAACAACTCAACATCCTCCCTATCATTATCTCTCTCACACTCCCTCTCGAGGAATAACTCGGATGCCTCGAGCAGTTGCTACAGCTACGGGTCTCTCAGTCCCCCAACGCACTCTCCAGTCCAACAACCAAGACACGCACATCCCCAACATCATCATCAAGTCGCTCAAGGTAGTCCCTTGCACCTTCCAGCCCAATCCACTGGAGCCAGCCATCACTACTCAGCACCAGGTTCCGAGATCTCTTCCGAAGGTCATCCTGATGATCAAGATGATTGCAGAATACCTTCAGCTCCCACCGGAATCTCCACTAGACAACAATTGATAAACAGTCCCTGTCCGATTTGTGGCGACAAGATCAGTGGCTTCCACTACGGTATCTTTTCCTGCGAATCCTGCAAAGGCTTCTTCAAAAGAACAGTCCAAAATCGGAAGAATTATGTTTGTTTAAGAGGAGCTGGTTGTCCAGTGACGGTAGCTACAAGGAAGAAATGTCCAGCTTGTCGATTCGACAAATGTCTCAATATGGGAATGAAACTTGAGGCGATAAGAGAAGACAGAACCCGAGGTGGTCGAAGCACTTATCAGTGTACGTATACCCTGCCAGCGAATCTCATCGGTAGTCCTGCCGGCGGGATGTCAGGTGATAAAATGACTGGAGGTTCTTGTAGTCCAGCGCCTCCTGGATCAGAGCATCATCACTCCATGAGACACCATTCAAATCATTCTCATAAAATTCAAGCAGTGCCACAACTTTTACAAGACATCATGGATGTAGAACATCTTTGGCATTACAATGATAATGACAGAGTTGGCGGAAGTCAGAACACTGGTTCTGGAGGAAATGGTAGTGTAAGTGGCAGCAGTGGAACTGGAGATCCTCTTGCGACTGGAGGAACTTCGAACGGAGCGAGCGGAAGTAATGGAAACATCAACAGTAGAGAACCCGTGAGGCCTAGTTCCACAGGCTCGGTACCTGCCAGTAATCATGATCATCAACACTCACCTACGAGTGCCAATGTCAGTCCTAGTACTAACCCCAGTGGCAATCCGAACGGAAACCCCACACAAAACCCTGACTTTTTATCAAACCTGTGCAATATCGCGGATCATAGACTGTACAAAATTGTCAAGTGGTGTAAAAGCCTGCCGCTCTTCAAGAACATCTCGATTGATGATCAGATCTGTTTGCTGATAAACTCGTGGTGTGAGCTGTTGCTGTTCTCTTGTTGCTTTAGGAGCATGAGCACTCCGGGGGAAATTAGAGTGTCATTGGGAAAATCGATCACACTGGAGCAGGCGAGGCAACTAGGTTTGGCGACTTGTATTGAGAGGATGCTGGCTTTCACGAATAATCTTAGGCGACTCAGGGTGGACCAGTACGAATACGTGGCGATGAAGGTAGGGGAACTACGATGCACTTTGGTAGATTTAGATTAGGATTTGATAAAGATACATTTAGGACCGACAACGAATAATTCAAAGTGATGCCTATGTACAAGATTTCGAAGGATTGTCAAGAATTTCCAGGTATTCTATTATATTCGCAGACAACTCAAACAAAAATCAGAGTTTTTCAATGTGAAGCCCAAAAAGAAAAAAGTCTGTTGTAATTTTTATGTAAATTAGTTTTACAAACACGTAATCCCGAAATATTCTAAAATTATGATTCTTTTGAATAAAAAAATGGATTTTCAACTAAATATTCAAATTATGCAGCAAAAAAAGTAAACTTTCAACGGAATAGTTGAATTTTCAACAAAGGAAATTAATTTTCACCATAAGAAGTGAATTTTTAACCGAAAATATCTTTTGCTTTTAAACCAAAAACATGGATTATCAACTAAATATTGAAATTTTCAACTAAAAATAGTTTAAATTTGAATAAAATAAAAGGGGAAAAGTGGAGTTTTCTTGGAAAACAGGAGAGAAAAAAGGTATTCTTAAAAGAGTGGGAAACAAAGGAATTAGGAGAAAGACTTTAAAGCCTGTAATCTGTAGATTTTGTAAAAATTTGAAGAAAATTTTACATTATTGATTGAAAGTAGGGTACTTTAGGGACTAAATCTTGAAAATAGGAGACATTAGGGACCTCAACTGAATATAGGAAACAATTAATTAATTCGAAATTCTGGTTTTTAGGTGATAGTACTCCTAACATCAGACACGAGTGAATTAAAAGAGCCTGAGAAGGTGAGAGCCTCTCAGGAGAAGGCTCTCCAAGCCCTCCAGCAATACACAATCGCCAGGTATCCGGAGATGCCAGCAAAGTTTGGAGAACTTCTCCTCAGGATTCCCGACCTGCAAAGAACGTGCCAAGCAGGAAAGGAGTTATTGAGCGCAAAACGAGCCGAAGGGGAGGGTTGTTCGTTTAATCTCTTGATGGAGTTGTTACGTGGGGACCACTGAATCGTCGAATTACTCTTAAACGGACAATATTTTATTGCTAAGCAGGAGATTCCGAACTGATAAACAAAATAGGATGTACGGTAGAGTTCAAGACGGTAGCAGATTTACAGATGTGATAAAAAAAAAAACCCGATACGTGAGGGACGATATAACCTTCCTTCGCGTTCTACAGATTCCATACTTATGCGGCCCATAAGTCTCCGGGAATCAGGTTCTAATCTAGGTGAGAGCGAATGTTGTATGGATTACTAAAAACCCTGAATAGGGAACGACTGTAAACGCGTATAGTCCACGATAGCGTTAACTCTTGGTGAGGGGACTAAAAATCTAGAGGACTATTTTAGAATAGGCTGATAGAGGACTTACTCAGATAATATGTATGTACTTTATACATATGCAAATATATATATATAAAATATAGATATATATATTTTCTACTGAAATGCTTCCATACGGGGCCTGCATTCTTGCATTCCTGCCTTTAAAGTACAGGAGTTTCGAAGGGGCCTATGGTATGCTCGTAACGTCCAACGTGCATCCAAGTGCAAGCGAGATTGACTGAGACTGATCTAAACCGAAAACGAGCGCGAAGTACGTTTTCCATGCACATTTCCGACGACTTTTTTCAAAATTCAAGCTCTCACACTTAACGCGGGATTAATACTTTTGAAAACCAGTTGGGAACGTTATACTATTATAGATAGCTGTAATATTAGAACGTGCCCTTCACTGATTAAAAAAGTCAAGACGCCACTGATAATTTCAAACCATATGTGTAACTCAGCAGCAAATCAAGAAAAAATCGTAAGAAAATGGATTATAGTTTTCAGGCTTCGAACTGGCACACTTTTTTTAGTTTGTTGATATTTTTTTAGGCAAGACTACTTTTTTTACTACTTTTTTTAAATCTAAAGCTACTTATTTGCTACTTATTTCAGTAAAGTGGTAAAAAAAAATGATCTTACTAACAAATTTCAGTTTTGTTTTAATAAAAATCAATCAAATGGTCGCTGATTATTTGTGCAACTTATCTGTGAATGATTATTTCAAAACTATATGATTGATAAAATCAAAACTGTTATGTTTTCACTGTGACAAACCACAAAAAAGACGAAATTTTCACCTACATATTATTTTTAAACGTTTTACGTCTCGTTTTAAAGATAATTTTCCAAAGCTTTTTTGTAAGTGGAATACAATCTTCATTTAAAAACTTAAGAAATTTTCCGTACAAGTTGGAGTTTATGTCAGAAGCTAGGAAAATAATTTCAAAAATATCTGAATAGCTTAAAAAAATTTGGCAATTTATCTTTAAAATTAAACAAAGAACTCAAAAAAATGATAATTATTTTCTGAGTTAATAAAATTATTAAAACCATCGAAATTTGAGGGTTTTTTTTGGCAATATCGTGTTATAAAATTGACATTTTTACTACCCATTCAGTTTATTAGACGCGGAATTTTAGTACTTTTCGTACTCTATTATGAGGAAGAAAGTTTCAATTTAATATTATAAAAATTATTTTTGCAGTTCGAAGCCTGTTATTCGAATAAACTTCCATAGACAAACTACACCAATAAAATAAGATTGAGATTCTAATATCAAATGTCTTGAATTTTGCAAACTGCACTAGAGTATAAATATTAGACTTTTTGATGACGACTTTTACTAGAGGAATTAATGGGACAGTACTAGTATTTTTTGACGTTCTCTACAGCTTTTTGCTACTAAATTTTGACATACATATTGATAAGTAATTAAGGATACGTGCTCGTGGGTGTGAATGTGCGTCCATAATTTTGTGCAAATATGTGTGCTTTTTATGCGAAGGTATTTGTGAAAATGAAATGAATATAGATGAGCGAATATGGGTCGCAGAGTGATTTTTTTACTAGAGTCCTGGGAGGACCAATTTTTGTACGGTTACGACGAAACACCAGTATTTCATATTGTTTTACGATTACTTAAGATCAAAGCATAATCTCTTGCATCCTGGTTACGAAAATGTACTTAAAAGTCATTCGATAGATCCTGTACTTTTAATTATTACTAATTAATTATTTAGGGATAATCGTCTGGGAGGTATAAAAATGTCTTGGTTCGCCTCATTGTTTAATTTTTTTTAGACGCGTTCTCCGTTATTTGTTTAAAGTGGTACGTGCAAGGCTTTATAATCCTGAAAAGTGCGATTCAGTCTAAATTGAAAATTAAATGTAAAACGTAATATTTTGTGCCAAAGTGGGGATTTTTAACAGTACAAATTTGAGATAATTTCAATAACAAATTTTGAAACTAAAGGGAATAAGTGTGCCAATAATTATGGCGTAAGAGAATTTTGAAGAAATTCAAAGAGATACTTCAAATTCGAGAAAAGCAGTCTTTAAGTAATTACACCTTTACGAATTTCTCTGAGTTTTTGAACGATTTTCAAAAAGCTTTTCAGAGATGTTCACTCTTCTAAAAAGAAAAATCGGTATTTTTTAAAGTAAAAATTCATTAAAAGAAATCGTGAAAAAATTGTATTGTATCAATACAATATTTTATTGGTTTCAAAATGAATTGAGAAACCTAATTTAAAGTATTGACTTCGACGAGCAATTTTTATACTTTTTTACAAATTCGTTGAAATCAATACCTAGTTTAAATTGGGAATTATCAATGAATTTCCAATAAAGTATTTCACTAACTAAATTAGATATACATATATAAAATACAATATATGCTTTTAAATCAAGTCTGAATTCTTGAATTGGTAATGTCTACTTTCGAAACTTGATGAAAGTACAATCAACATTTAACTGAAAATCGCTCTTTGCAGGATATAAAAACAAATTAGAATGTGCGTTCGAAGAAAGAGTACAAATGAAATTCACGAAGAAAGAAATTTCATAGGTATTAAGTGCAGGAAAAGGCAAAATTCGAACGCACAGTCTCAATAAAAATGGAGGCGTAGTTATCAACTCTTAAGTTATCGACTGTTCATTTATATTACAGCCACGAATGGTCCAACGTATCAGATAAAATCTTTTAATTTAAAAAAGCGTTTGTAAAACGTTCCCGTACTAATTTGATGCCTTCTTGAAATTTGCTTTATAACAATGTTTAAACATTATTACTTAATAGTCTTAACGGATAATAGAAAAGATGTCCAGTATTCATGATTCATAATGAATTGGTATTAAAAAACGTTAAACGGATTTTATAATATCGACATTAGCTGAGTAGGTCAACGAGAAATTTAAACGTTGTAAATAACTAAATTAAATGAAAAAATATATATACATACATTGTACCGCGTCGAGTGCCTGTGGTGAATGAGAGAAATTGTATGCTATGAGCGAACGCTTTAATTGTCTAAGATGATTAAATTCACGCGAGAGGATGTGTAGAATCTTAGGTATATGAAAAGTTAGATATTTGCCTGTTGAAAAGTAACTATTCTATGTTTATAATTGATGATAGTTATTTCTACGTCCTTCGAATATTAGGTTGCAATCGTTTTGCAGTCTTCAAAAAATTATGTTTTTTTTTATACTACGAATGTTAGTAACAAATTTATTTATCGGTTTATCCTCGAATAAAAATTGTATTCGATTCCTCTTATTTTTTGAGAATGAAAGAAAAAAATATGTAATTAACTTCTTGCCGGTTTCAATGGGTGTTTTTGCTAAAAGATTGTTATTCAAAATATTGTGAAAAAGTACTTCCATTGTAAACATTTTGAAAGTAAACGAAAGGTCGTGAAATCTATAAATCAAGGGCAACGTGCTCCGAGTATCTTTGTTTACTTGCAATTAATGTGGCGCCAATTTTTTGCCAACGATGACAATATTTGGGCGACACTGTATAAAAAAAAAGTTATTCGATATTAGAAGAGCTTAAATACAATACAGACTGTACTGACAATTTTATACATATTATATATAAATATATATATATATACATAAACACACCCACAGCAATTATACATATTAAAGAACAGATAAGAAGTATAAGAGGTAATATTAAACAGTGTAATACTAAACAGAACGGAATACTAGTGTTATATTATTATAGAAACTCACTTATAGTATTTCTTATCGATATTAGAGAAAAAGAAACACCATGAAAGTTTTTTCACACTTTTATAATGAAAGCGAAAATAACTACAAGAACCAACCCCGTGAGAGGACCGTAAAACTATAAGTCTCTTGTGATAGGGACAAGGCTATTTGAGCAAAATGGAGTTAACGAGTAGTTTTATACATACGATACGAATTATCATTGAAAAATAAAACACTTTTTATGAAAAAAAAAAAAACGTCAATATCTTCCACTTTACCTTAGAATTATTTAGACGAAGAAATCCAACACTAAAACGGAAACGAAATAAAAACTAGCAATCCCATTTTTTATTTATCAGAATAATTTGCGGTAAAAAAATTATGACGCCTATCCCCACGAAAGATTTTCGAAATAGTAAAAACTTGACGAAAGCAGCATCTGATTTTTAAATACAATTTAATAACAGAAAATTTAATCAAATCTGGCTATACAGATTATCTGGAAGGTCAAACAATACTGGAAGAGACAATTTCACCCACTTTGTTGACTTTACTAATTCCCACCCGCTCTGTTATTTCCAAGGCCTTGACAAAACATAAACATAACCTGAGATTTTGATCTTTCATCAAAACTACAATTATAATGCAGAAATTACTTCACCTTTATTTCTGCAGGTTCATTCCCCCCTTGGCAATAACTGGATCACACAAAACACTCGCGGCATTAACTAAAAACTTGAAAAAATCGATAACAAATTTTCGCGAAATCGCGAAGAGAAAATTTTAGCAAACCTAATTTTTAATCATAACCAAAAAAAAATTAACGAAAAAGCACTGATTTTAAGTTACTTATCACTCCCGGACTAGTTTCATCGATCATTCACCAAACAATTCGAAAATAATAACAAATTTTAATAAGTTAACAATGCAGTTACGTTAAATCAACGTTAAGAAAATTTTTGCGACCGCCACCGAGAGAGAACGATCGACGAATGAGGACAATGGACAAATGAGCATCGAGCGGGATCGTACGTTTTGAATTCTAGCAAAGATACCTTTGATTCTAGGAATTTGGGTGCTGCCATCTAGTAACTTTAGTGACCTATCTGATTTTCAAATATCTAAAAACATTATCTGAAAAGCCAAACAATGCAGGAAGAAACAATGCTACCCACTTTGTTTATTTTACTAATTCCCGCCCAATCTGTTTTTCCCAAGACCTTAACGAAACATAAACATAACCTTTATTTTTGATTTCTCATAAAAACTCCAATTACAATGCAGAAATTATCTCACCTTTACTTCTGCAGGTTCACTTCCTCCTTGGCAATAACTGGATCACACAAAAAACTCGCGACATTAACTAAAAACTTGAAAAAATCGATAACAAATTTTCGCGAAATCGCGAAGAGAAAATTTTAGCAAACCTAATTTTTAATCATAACCAAAAAAAAATTAACGAAAAAGCACTGATTTTAAGTTACTTATCACTCCCGGACTAGTTTCATCGATCATTCACCAAACAATTCGAAAATAATAACAAATTTTAATAAGGTAACAATGCAGTTACGTTAAATCCACGTTAAGACAATTTTTGCGACCGTCACCGAGAGAGAACGATCGACGAATGAGGACAATGGACAAATGAGCATCGAGCGGGATCGTATGTTTTGAATTCTAGCAAAGATATCTTTGATTCTAGGAATTTGGGTGCTGCCATCTAGTAACTTTAGTGACCAATCTGATTTTCAAATATCTAAAAACATTATCTGAAAAGCCAAACAATGCAGGAAGAAACAATGCTATCCACTTTGTTTATTTTACTAATTCCCGCCCAATCTGTTTTTCCCAAGACCTTAACGAAACATAAACATAACCTCTATTTTTGATTTCTCATAAAAACTCCAATTACAATGCAGAAACTATCTCACCTTCAATTCTGCAGGTTCACTTCCTCCTTGGCAATAACTGAACCACACAAAAAATTCGCGACATTAACTAAAAGCTTGAAAAAATCGATAACCAATTTCCCGAAATCGCAAAGAGAAAATTCGAGCAAACCTAATTTTTCAATTGTTACTAAAAAAATTAACGAAAAACTACTTATTTTAAGTTACGCATCACTCCCGGACTAAAATTTCGTCGATCATTCAGTAAACAATTCGAAAATAATAAAAAATTTTAATAAATGAACAATTCATTTGTGTTAAAAATACGTTAAGAAAATTTTTGCAACCGCCACCAAGCACAAAAGATTGACGAATGAGAAAACGAGAATCGAGCGGGATTGAACATTTTGAATTCTAGAAATTTCAGTGCTGCCAACTCAAGTAACTTTAGTGACCAATATGATTTTCAAATACAATTTTATAACAGAATATTTTATCAAATCTGGCTAAAAACATTATATGAAAAGTCAAACAATACAGGAAGAAATAATGTTACCTACTTTGCTGATTTTACTAATTCCCACCCACTCTGTTATTTAAAAAGACCCTGACGAAATATAAACATAACCTGAATTTTTTATTTTTCATCAAAACTCCAATTATAACGCAAAAATTATCTCACCTTCATTTTTGCATATTTATTCGCCTCTTGGCAGTAACTGGATCACGCAAAACACTCACGACATTAACTAAAAACTTGAAAAAATTGATATCAAATTTCCTGAAACCACGAAGACAAAATTCGAATAAACCCAATTTTTCAGTCGTAACTAAAAGAAATTGAAGAAAAACCATTGATTTTAAGTTACGCATTACTCCCGGACTATAGTTTTGTCGATCATTCATCGAAAAATTCGAAAATAGTAATAAATTTTAATAATTTAACAATGCATTTGCATTAAAAATACGTTAAGAAAATTTTTACAACCGCCACCAAGCACAAAAGATCGACCAATGAGAATAAACGAGAATCGAACGTTTTGAATTCTAGAAATTTCAGTGCTGTCAACTAGTAACTTTAGAGACTATAAGTTCCCTGAAAGTCACTAGTGTTTTGACAGACGAAAATGTTGGTAACAGTTGGCGTATGATAAATCCCGTGACCCCGTGTGATCGAACAGCTGAATATTTGTAGAACAAGTGGGTTTCCAAAAATTTACAGAAAAAACGCAAAAAACCGCCTGAAGAGGCGAGTCTTTTCATCCCAGGAAGTGTAAAAAAAACACTGAAAAAATGGCAGACCGAACAAATATCAAGGAAATCATTCCCGCGCTGCCTGATGAAAAAATTGGTAAGAAGTGTGCTGGTGAAAATCACACGTCTTTAATGCCCCTCCCTTCATTGAACATTTACTATTAAATTTCTTTTTAATACTGCTTTCATTAGCTAAGATTAACATAACGTGATTTCGTAGTGTTTCATAATCTTTCTACGCGGAAAATTGAACATTATTCCAAACGTCAGTTTACATTGACAATGCAACGATGACTTTTGGATTTAATTAATTTTACCTTGCTTCTGATATTTGTCGTTTAGAAATCAATTTTCAGTTTTCTGCTGGATATCCCCTGTTATTTTCTTGATTACACGGTTCTGAAGATTGTATTTTCCTTAGATATGATAGCAGCAACAAGCGTTTTGCAGCAGCAAGCTGCAGATATCAGAAATCAAAGAATCAATTGGCAGTCGTATCTTCAGTAAGTCTATGTCTATCTTTTTGTTATTTAATATTGCAGTTTAATTTTTTTATTATCAATATTATTCTTAGATTCGCGGGTAATTTGTATACGCAACTTATTGGAACAGGCAATCCCATTTTTGATAATCTTAATTTTTCCACAGATCTCAAATGATTTCGAAAGAAGATTATGATTTCATAGTAGCCTTCGATACAAGCGATACAGCAGCAAGGGAAGCAAAACTAAAAGAAAATCCTAATCAAGCCGCAAAGACATTTTTGAATCTACTTGGGCATGTCTCTAAAGACCAAACTATCCAGTACATCCTTACAATGATCGACGACATGTTACAGGTATTGGTTTTATTAGTTAAAAATTACTTTCTTTAAAAATGTAAGTCACTTCTTTATACTAGTTTATTTCCAGGAGGATCGTAGTCGTGTTGAAATTTTCCGAGAGCACTCCAATCGTAAGCGAGAATCCGTTTGGGGTCCATTTTTAAATTTGTTGAACAGGCCTGACGGATTTATCATGAACATGACATCTCGAATAATTGCCAAACTTGCTTGCTGGAGTCACGAGCTAATGGAAAAAACTGACCTTCAATTCTACTTAACATGGCTCAAGGACCAGTTGAAATCGAGCGTAAGTTTGTGGAGCAGCACTTGTATTACTTTAAAACGTAATACGGATCGGTATTAAAAGTAGTCATTTTCAAATGCCTAGTAGTTCGCAATTTATTTGCCATTAGTTTCGCAATTTTTGAAATCTTATGTCCCAGCCAGTTAAAGTTTGAAATCTCTGGGTTTTAATCGTTGATACAACTAATTCGTTGTTTTGTTTCAGGCGAATAGTTTATTATCTAGTATTTTTGTAGCTTAATTTTATTCATTAATTTTTTCATTCACTAATTTTATAAACACTTGCTTTTCTCCGCATGCTTCTATGCTTGAATGGTTTTAACAAACAAATTTTATGTTCGCACACAAGAAATTTGAAATTTCCTATTTACCTAGACAAATAAACAAGTGGTTTTAGGAACCGTTCATAAATTAACTAAGAATTCGATTATTCTTGTATTTTATGAACGGCATCTTATAAAGTAGATAACACCTAATTTATTTTTTTTAGGCACAAACTTTGGTAATCAATTTGTTTTATGTTAAGTATATTTACCATAAGGAAAGTAGAGTCGAATTGGCAATTGGTCTAAATTTAGTTATCAAAGTGTTCGATTCGTTTGTAGAGATTTAGATTTTCCTTTTAGAGTAGAAATCAGATCACTAACCCATTCACGCTCAATAGGTAATGGTGCTTTGTCAGTTTCTCGAATAAAACTTCCCTTCCAATTCTAAGGTAGTAGCTGAAATATTTATTCACCTATCGATGCAGCATATCAGTGTTGCTTTTTTGGCAAGGTTGTGGGTTTTATGATCATGTTAGAAAGATGTACATGCACAATTGTACATAACGCGAATGGACGACACATCGAGTGGGTTTTTTTAGTTCGATGCCCTTCAGGAGGGGATCATGCATGCCGAGGTAGCGCAGGACAACACCTCCAACGAGGCTGGGGAGGCCAATGAGCTACACGAATTGCTCCACCCGGTTGGTTTCGTAATAACTCACCGTAACATTTAGAATCGATTCCGTCATAATGCTAAGTACCTTTTCCTGTAGTTCAGTCACTGTCGTTCATTTTTTCTCTAATGTCGGATAATAAACAGGGTGTCTACTAACCAGAAAAGACTTGAATCAAGAGATTTCAATAAATTTTAACACATTTCACATGATTTCAAAAGATTTCAAGAGATTTAGTGGGATTTAAAAAGATTTCAAAATATTTCATGAGCAAGCCTACACCAGATTTCAAGAGTGATCAATCAACCCCTCAAATTACAAAAATATTTTGTTTAAGTATAATTAAATATAATAAGATACCGCAATACATAAAATTACATGCAGGACAATCTTAAATGTACTTTATTTGTTCTTCTGTTAAAAGATTTAAAATTTGCAACCAGGAAAAAACCAAGAATAAATCGGGAAATGAACGTGAATTTGGTGGACGAAAATTAGTAGACACCCTGTTAATTTAAGATGGAAGTATTAAAAGATGACTTTTAAATTAAAATCGTTCCCGATTATAGAAGTTGTGTACCTTTCCGAAAATTATAACAATTTAATAACACCATAATTCTGTCAGAAGTTCAAGTTTAGACTTAAATTATACTTGACGCACCATTACTTTTTTTTTTTTTTTTAATGAGCACCATTTTTCACGACTCATGAAAACCACGAAGATTGACAAATACATGATTAATAGTGAGGTTGATGCGATACGCATGTTAGCGTATTTTTTTAAAAGAAAGTTTGCTTGTCTTGTATGCATGCGTACAGCGTATCTACTATTGGAACTTAAAACCACATTGTATTTGGACATTCGTTTCATTTTTCAAAATACAGTTCTAGAGAAGAGTAGATCCTGTTTTTGATGAGCGTTTTTTTGTCTTTTAATCTAGAACAACGACTATATTCAATCAGTGGCGAGGTGCCTGCAAATGATGCTGCGAATTGATGAGTATCGCTTTGCCTTCGTCTCTGTGGATGGAATTTCAACTTTGTTGGGTGTTCTCAATGGCAGAGTCAACTTCCAAGTGCAATACCAACTCATTTTCTGTCTTTGGGTTCTCACATTCAATCCTCTGCTTGCAGAAAAAATGAATAAGTACGTTCTTCAATGAATGATAATATTTACACATTTATATTCTAGTGTTATACTCAATTAGAAATTTTGTTACAGGTTTAATGTCATTCTTATCTTAGCAGATATACTTAGCGACTCTGTGAAGGAGAAGGTGACACGTATTATTCTTGCAGTATTCAGAGTAAGTTATTAATTTTTAAATTCCTGCAAATTTCTATTAAGGACATTGGATCCAATTTCTAACTTCAGAATTCGAATTAGTTATTTTACTTAACCAATATTATAATGAAAGACCTTTTTTTTAATAATCTACTTTTATAATGATTATTTATTTATTAAAATTAAAATGCTATCGATATTTTAAAAAAATTTCTCATTATATCACTTTAACTCTTTTGAAATACCTTAAAATTTCAGGGAATCTTTCAAAAATTCCGCAAAATCTTTTAAAAAGCATAAAAAGCTCTTGAAATTTTTACACAAAAAGTATTAAAAGTAAATGTTTTTTCGCTCTATTTCTATTTCCAAAAAGAGTAGATCTACAGTGCAAAAACGTATCGAATTCTAATATTTGTGGAGTAAAATAAGGAAACCGAATTTTGAGGTAAAACTTGGTTTCAACACCCTTAATAAAGTTTAAAAAAACTCTTTGATAAAAGCAAATTTTTTTTGTCTTTTTCAGAACTTAATTGAAAAAGTGGGTGATCCCCAAGTAGCAAAGGAACATTGCATTGCCATGGTTCAAAGCAAAGTTCTCAAGCAGCTTTCTATTTTGGGTCAGCGTAAATTCGATGACGAGGACATTACTGGTGATATCGAATTTTTGAATGACAAGCTCCAAGCATCAGTCCAAGACCTCAGCTCCTTTGATGAATATTCTACAGAAGTGAAATCCGGTCGCCTGGAATGGTCTCCTGTCCATAAATCTGGAAAATTCTGGCGAGAAAACGCCAGTCGTCTCAATGAAAAGAACTACGAGTTGCTTCGAATTCTTGTTCATTTACTCGAAACTAGTAAAGATCCGCTTGTTCTCAGTGTTGCGAGTTTCGATGTCGGAGAATATGTTCGACACTATCCACGTGGCAAACAGTAAGCAAAAATATGTCTTCTAACATCTTTTGTTTGTTTTTTTCGATTTTTATTTAAAATTATAACTTTTATTTGCAGTGTAATCGAGCAATTAGGAGGAAAACAACGTGTGATGCAACTTTTGGGTCATGAAGATCCTAACGTAAGATACGAGGCTTTGTTGGCAGTTCAGAAATTAATGGTGCACAATTGGTAAGCAAAACTCCAGATGCAATTTAATAAATACAAATTAAAATTAATCGAATGAAAAATTAACCGTCTGAACGTCATTGCCAAAAAGCTTTACAAAGTTAAACAATGAGATTTTCAAAGTACAAAAGACTTCCCAAATTGCCTAAAACACTTATTTTGTCACGCTTAAGGGTGTTGAATCTAAGTTCGAACTTCAAAATTTGAACTCTTCATTTAACTCAACAAACATTGTAACCGGATATTATTTTGTTCCGTAGCCGTACTAATTTAAAAAAAATATATAACTCATATCAACATATGTATTCAAAAATAGATTAAAAACCTTTTTCTTACTCAGCAAAATTTATTTTGATAAACCATCGTATCGGAACTTGAAATTCTCAACTTTTTGGCAATGACCGTGAAAATGAAATGAACTTTTTCAGGGAATATCTTGGAAAACAACTGGAAAAGGAACAGGGAACACCAGCACAAGGAGGAAAATCCGGATCTCAAGTTCCCGCGAAAGCATAAATTCTATACTTCCAAATTCTCCCAATAACGCGAAAGTAGTTCATCTAACGCTTGTTTAGTCACCCTTAGTGACTCACAAAATTCCACGTCACAGGGTCTTACTAAAGTATACTTCAGCAATCAGTAAAAGAAAGCAGATGAGCTTTTCAGCTCGCAACTACTTGAGAGCTGAAAGGTCATTTCTTAATTAACAGTCACGTATTTCTCAAATTGTACAAAAGTATTTTGAAAATCAGATGTTCACATTCCATCTAAAAGAGAATTCAAAATGGGAAATGCTTCCGATCTGGATATTGGTGAATGTTTAAACTTGTTTGTCTTGTGATGGTCTTCACGTTTTTAAGTGTACTATACTATAAAAAAAACTCAGTAAATATCTGTAAATACATACAAGTTCCAGACATAAAACTATGGCGAGATGTGCAAAAAAAATTTGTAATATAATGTTGTTGTTGTATCTTAAAGCCTCGAGTATTAGCGAATAAAAATATGATTCGAATTTCTCGATTGTCTTTTACTTATTATCACTCCATAGTAGAAACATAGACAACTGGAAATTTTCTTAATATACAAATTTATTAAAATTTATTCTGCTTGAGTCACAAAGAATGAGCCTCATTCTTTCTCGATCCTGAGCTTTACTTTTATATTACACGAGGCTAATTCGTAAATTAGGTAGCGGTAAATGTAGGGTATGTCCACTTCCTTTGGAGAATTTTCGTCGTTACAAAATTTACATCTAACTATCCTTTTTCCGATTCCTGCTTCTTTTACATACAACTCTCTTCCTGAACCAAGCAAATTGCCACATTTTTCGCAAACCAACATCTGGAAAAATGATAAATTCAAAGTCTTTGCATTTATTTTTACTTTTTAATTTATTGTTGATGTATAATAATTCTGAGATTCTTACCACGACTTCGTCTGAGCAATGAAATATGCGATCTTGTAGAAGGAAGGAACTTGAGTGTGTAATTAATGCATCGCGTTCCATTTCTCCAAATCTGATACCTCCACCTCTTCTTCGTCCTTTAATTGGTTGTTTAGTCAAAACATCTAGAGGTCCAGTGCTTCTTACCTGGTCAATATAAAAAGTAATTTAAAATATTGTAAAAGAATTAATAAAAATTTTATAACTAATCACTAATCAAATTTGGCTTATGATAATTTTTTTTTAAAATTGTATCCTAAAATATCTTAAATCATCAATAATTTCATTTTAGCCTTAAAAAGAAGCCTGTCATAAAAACTTCTAATAACTGGAAGTCTCGGAGTGAATGTATAATTTTAAGGTATAAAAATTTTATTGATTGATTTTTTGAAATCTTTTAAAATTCATATAATGAGTTTAAAAAGATTTTTAAAAATGCGAATTAAAAGTATTTTAGAATGCTGCAGAAGGTTTAATTAAATAGATTTCAAGATGTTTAACAAATTTTAAAGAAAAAAAAAAATTGTTTACATTTTTAAATTACTTAAAAATCTTGAAAATCTTTTGAATTCTTTGAAATCTCTTGACATTTTTTTAAAATAATTTAAAATGCTTTGGAATCTTTTGAAGTAACTTAAAATCCCTTAAAATTATTTAAAATAATTTAACGTCCATTTAAATCGCTTTAAATCTCTTTGTAATAGAATATACGAACCTGCCACTTGTCTGAGACCATGTGACGAAGTCTTTGGTAATGAACAACTCCCATGAAGACAGTCGCGTCCATTTCCTTTCCAGTCGTCCCACAGTACATTTTTTCAGTTCCGTAGTAATTATAACCACCAGCTACTAATAGTTTTCCGAAATACTCGATGGCAGTGTCTTCTTCTGAGTATCTAAACGGCGTTGCATCGTGCACAAGTCCGTGAATTGATGCAGATTTTCCAGCCATTATCTCAATCATCATAGCTGTAATAAAAGCAAGAAATCAATTTTAAGAAAAAGTTATTAGTTTAATTTAATTTAAGGATATTGGTTCAAGTTCTAGCTTTAAAATTCTATCTCTTCATTTTACTCAAGAAGTATTAGAGTCAGATATTTTTTCTTTCTGCAGATGTACTCATTTTCGAATTGCAAATATGTCTTCAGAGCGAAAAAATGTTTATTATTAATACTTTTTGCGTAAAACGAAGAGTTCGAAATCTATCCTAAAAATACAATCTCCTCCTTGTTGGTTAAGTAAAATGAAGAGATCTAACGTTGAGATTGGAGCTTTGATCCAATACCTTTAAAGTATAATTAATTGAGTATAGAGATATAGTTCTTTCAGTATTATATTTTATTATACATACCAATTGTCATACGACTTGGAAATCCGTGAGGATTGAAAATAATATCAGGTACCAATCCCGTTTCCGTAACAGGCAAATCCTCCTGAGCCCACATTTGAGAACAAATACCTTTCTGTCCTGCCCTGGAAGCAAATTTGTCTCCAATACTCGGATTACGCTGCAAACAATGTTCATTAATCATTATCATCGTTATTATTTTACAAGTCTTATTTCTTAATTATGGAAAAAATGAATATAATATACTAACCGGAACTCGGAAAGTTATACAAACTCTTTTAGGTGCGCTATTCTGAAAACTACCACAGAGTTTCACATTGTCTATGTAAACTTCTTCTTTACCCTTGTACTTCCCTACTGAGTACACGCACTGATCTGAATTCCAGTAACTATGAATTATAAAGAAAAATTCATTTTTACAAAGAAATATTTGATGATGAATATTAGATGGATACTAAACAATTCCATATGGAATTTTTTAGTATTCAGTAACTTACGAATAATATGGATCTCCACATTTAAGCTTAATGCCCGGAATTGGTAAACCGTCCGCTTCTAAATTATCTAAATTATCTGTACTTTTGGGATCCAGAGAAAAGTAATCCCTGGAGTCCTTCAAATCCACGAATTCAGATTTATAGATCATACCATGGGCGAATCCTCTATCATAAGATGCTTTATTAATTACCATAGCATCTTCCATGTCGTATCCCTGTTTATAAAAAATCGATTTAAAAACATGATGGTTAAGCATAATTTTTAATATATATTTTTTTTAAGTGCTTTAAAATTGTTTTACCGTGTGTGAAATAACGGCTACTATTGCGTTGGTTCCCATGGCAAAGTTATCCAAACCAATGTCATCATGGTGAACTGGTCTGAATAAGGGAGTCGCTGGAGTTTGTAATCTGTACAATTTAGTCTCAGACTGCTGCAACCAATTGTGACAAGGAGTTCCCATTGTTTGTTTACCCATCTGCAAAATAAAATATAATTCATAACTGCCATCTAATAAAAAGAAACTGATAAACGATAATACGAAAAAATATATAAATTAAAATACGAAGTAAGAAAAGACGTCCAATGATCAATTTAGAATTTGCTTCATTAAGCTATTTGATATAACCCACCTGACATTGATACATATTTCTGGGACTTTGATTATTGTCTGGCATTGGAATTAGACAAGCCAAATTACTGAGAAAGCCAGTCTTCGATAATTCTTGATGAGTTGTTAACTGCACATAAAAAAATGCGTTTTAAAGTTTTGAAATCATGAAGTGAAAAACACCAGTTATAGAAAAATATGTAAATTCTTACCTCCTCGTCAGCTTCTTCCAGTTTAATACAAATATCTAGAGAAGTTTGTTCAAATGTTCCAATTAGTTCAGTTTTATTCACAGACAAATTACGAACAGGCCTCATCATTCTCGTTGGTCCAGTGAACAAAAACAACCCCGGATATTGTGATGGAACTTCTTTCTTCGGTACCAACACAATTTCAGTCGTAGGAGGAATTTTGCTGTTTATTTTCAGCACCCGAAGTTTATCGACGACCCTCAAGACGATCTTATCTTCAATCAAGCCGATCACTTTTCCGTCTACTATTACTGTGTATGATCCGTTCCAATCGTCTGCAATTGATAAAGGTAACATCCCTAAATCCATCAAGACGAGAGGTATAGCTTCCTTTAATTTTGGATCGGGATGTTTCGTTACGATGCAGTTCATCGTCAAGTGATTTAGAAGACCACAAGGTGTTCCATCGGGTGTATGAACAGGACAAATGAAACCTACAAAAATAAACTTAAGATAATCAGAATACCTTATTGGAATATATATTTCATGCAGTATTGTATTGTTTAAAAAGAAGTTATGAAATTACCCCAAGCATCAGGAAGAAGTTTTCGATGTTCAGTAGTCCTCATTTCCGTGAAGAATGAACCTCTATGAATTGCTCTAAAGTGACTCATATAACGCATTCTGTTGATATTTTCAGCTACCACCGACAAACCCGAGGTTTGCATTAGACCCAAACCTGAGTCAGTTCTGATGTTTCCAGTCGCCAAAAAGTTTGACATTGCGCTCTCGAGGGTTCCAGAAAATTTCATCGCGTTCACGAAGTCCTCTGTTTGTAAGTTAGAAGTAAAATAAAGATTATTAGAAATCTTCAAAGTCAGAGGTTAAAATTGAGGTACTTACGCGACTTTGGCGTATAATTATTAATCGATTTCGCCTTCTTCATAATCGTGAATTTCACGTTGGCCAGCCAAGAGGATAGCTTTTCTTTGAGAATTTGCAGGTATAAATGACCACCAAGCAAACATTCTTGCATCATAACGGCGTCAACGCCTTCGACTACGCATTTTCCCTGAGAAGCGCTGAACAGTTTTTGCGTCATATAGACGAGTAAATGAAACTTATCAACTGGATCATCAAGGTGAATTGCTAAGCAATACCTAAAATAAATACAAATTATTTATCTTCTTTCTATTTTCTTCTTCAAATATATGAAAAAAAGCGAAAGTTTACTTGATAATAAAGTCGCAGACTTCTGAATCTTTTGCATCCGCAGGTACTTCATAAAATCTCACTCTGCACAACTGTCCTATGTAAGATTTACACTGTTCGTGAGTTATTAAACCTTTTTCTTTGGTTTCTCGCATCATGTTTAAGATGTAACTCTGATATTGTTTATCAACTTCAGAACCGGCAATCAAAGCGTTATAAATGTAGATATCTGGTACATCAATCAAGCTTTTTAAAATTAAAAACAGAGAAATATAGTAGGGAAATTTTCGATGGGCAAAGTGGAGTTTTACTGATCCATCGGTGAGAGAATGCAACGAGTTAATCTAGAAATAAATAAATAAATAAATAAAAGAATTTTTGAGTATACTTATATGTGACGCGATCCGAGAAAATGAACCTACTAAGCAAAAAATCGATTTTCGGATTATGATGGTTCTATAAGTTCTTTAACTGATCTTTTTAGAGGTGCAATCAGAAATTTTGTATCTGCATTATTTCACAAGATATAAATTATTGAAAAAGAGTTTTTGCACGCGTGCCTATAGCTTGAGATTTCTTCAATCGGTCGCCCTGTAAAATTTCACTTTTGCCTAGTAGGTCCCTTTTCTCGGATCGCGTCACATATAAATAATATTTAAAAGGATTTTACCACTGTAGTGCAATCATCGCGTACACATCTTATGGTGACACCAAGATCAGTGAACAGATTTCCACGTTGTTTCCAAGATGATCTTCTCACCACTATAGGGTAATTTCTCCTGGTTTGCAACAGCATTCTTATCAGTTTTTCGTGACCTTTGACTACAAAGTAACCACCCCATTCCTCTTCGTGTTCCTTATGAGCTACCAATTGTGTAGGATTCAACCCGTTCAAATGGCACTTTTTGGACTAGAATTATAAAGTAGTTAGTTATTAAGGGTGTTGGATCAAAATCCTAAGCTCAAAATTAAATTCCCCATTTTACTCAACAATTATTAACATTAAATATCTTTTTGCTCATTGGATATATTCTTTTTTTAAATAGAATGGTACCTTGGATCCAACACCCTTAAGCTTGAAAACATTTTTAAATCCGATATCAGAGAATCATAAAGGAGTAAACATAATAAATTATAAGTAAGAAATCATACTTTGACCATAATGGGAATTTCTCCCATATCTTTGTCGATAGATTGCTGTTGTTTTCCATTTACAGACCATGCCATTTTTACGCTCATTAATCCTTTGTACGTGGTGCCTCTTTGGCGACATTCTGTAGGATATATTTTGAGACTTTTGACACCAATCGTACCTTGAGGTACTTTTGGTTCTTTAATTTGAGCACTTTCAATCCATAGCTTTATTTTGTCTCCACTGCCAACAGTGAACTGAATTGGGTATATTTCGCTCACAGCTTTCTCGAGACCTTCGTCCAATAAATAATTAAAAGAATCTACGTGTGGAGCACCCAAAGTTTGCAGCAACTAGAAAAGAATTAATAATTCAATAATGGAATCAAAAATTGTTATCTTAAGGGTGTTGGATCCAAAGTCTAACCATCAAATTCTAATTCTCCATGTTACTTTATACAAATTGCAACTAAATATTTTTCAACTCCGTAGTAGTACTTTTTGTCTAAGATAAAACATTTTGAATTTTAAATTTAGATTGCGAATTCCTCATTTTAAACAAAAATTATTAAAACTACACATTTTTTCGGTCTATAGACAGATTTATATTTTTAGAACGAGTATGTATATAAAGCGAAAATATATCAAATTCCATAATAATTTTTATAATATGTAAAACGAGGAAATCGAATTGTGAGGTTAGAAGTTGATTTCAAT
>JAUESH010000044.1:4183497-4197868 GCA_032275165.1 Synergus magnus | reverse complement strand
AATATTGATCCCGCCTTAAAAGTCACGTGACACCTCGGACTGCTGCCAATGGCTGCCAACTCTGACAACAGCTGTTGCGCAGAGATTCTAACCTCAAAATTGTCGCGTGGCATGGTGTTAACATTGCAACAAAAGTATAAAAGTCAACCCGGCAAAATTATAATATTCTTATATTAAAAATCTTTTTGAAAAGTGTGCCTATATTGTGATATATTGTGTTTCAAAGTATTTCATTTTTAACGTTTTTAAACATTTCAAATTGTTGAAACTGCCTTATTTTTCAATTTATTGTTGCTAGGAGTATAGAAACAACTGCACTGTTTTTCTCTTCAAATCATTATAAAAAGAGAGCATCATGAGTCTTTTTGTTATAAACAGGTAAGCGCAACAAATAATTAGCTTTATTCTTTTTTATATGCGTTTATTGTAAATCATATCCTTATTAACTTATTTGTTTTTCAAGTTCAGTTATATCTACATACCCTTACGAAAACATATTATAGGAGAATCATTTTAGGATAATATGTAAAAAAATAAATAATATTAAAATACTGATGATTTTCCTGTAATGAATTTTCCATAAATGCGAAAAAAATTATAGAAAATTGAGTATAGGAAAATCATTATTGGCCCCTACTAATTTGCTTATAATTTTTTTCTTAAGAGTATAGTAGGTATTTTTAATTATGTTTTCAATGTTAATGGTTCAAAATTTACATTTCTCCTTTATTCTATTTATTATTTGTTTAATTATTATATTGGAAATTAAAATTTAGTCAATGTTAAAATAATGTACATATTTAATTTCTTGCGATGAAACAAATCTATTTTCGGTTTGGAAAGCTACAAATATAAAGTTGTACTATAAGTGATTTTAATTAAATCAATTGCTTGGATTTTGAATCAGATATAAAGAAGAAGAAGAGGATAAGAAACTGAATACTCAAGAAAATCATCTTCTGCAACTGCAGAAGAAAATTGAAGAGCGAAAACGACAAAAAGAACTTGCAGCTGCTGCACAAAGTGCAAAAGAGCCCTTAGAAACTGAAAAGACACCAAAAAACAAAAAACGCAGGAAGGGGGAAAAAAATAGATGTGAATTAAACGAAACCCAAAATTCATCAAATTTAGAAGAAATAGGAGACGATACTTTTGATGATTTAGATTTATCTAAAAGTTTCACAAATGGAGAAGGAATTAAAAAAAAGAAAATGAAGAAAGGACAAGATAAAGTTGAAGACTCTTTTATGGAAATAGATAGTAAAGATGAAACTGCTGAAGAAGCAGAACGTTTACAAAATGGTTCAGGATATGTTCACCAAATAAAAAAATTAGGAAAAAAGGAGAAAACTAAAGATGTAGAAGAACAATTTAATGGAGAATCTAGGATGGAAGAGGACGAAGATGAAAGTCTACAGCTAGATATAACGGAAGATCAATTGACTAAAGCAACTAAGAAAAAGAAAAAGAAAGAGAGGTTGCAGGAAGAAGATATGGATATTTCGACAGAAGGTTTAAGTCACGAACGGTCTGATGATTCTGTGGAGCAAGGGTTGCATTTCACAATTTTAAAAACTGGCAAGCAGATGAAGGGAGAAATAGTCAAAAGAGTTTTGCCAGATTGGCTAGCGAAACCGGAAGTTGTATCTTCGAATTTAAATAGTGGACCTTCTCTTGAAGAAATTGCAGAAAAAGGCCAGTTGGATGTGAAGATCGTAGAAATTCTAAAGAATCAGGGTTTTGATAAACTCTTCCCTATTCAGGCTGAATTACTGTCTTGGTTATTAAAATGCAACGAGCACAGAAAAAAACGATTTTGGCCTAGGGATACTTGTGTTTCTGCTCCCACCGGAAGTGGTAATTTACTTACTTTTTAAATAGTACCTTTCATTTTAAAGTAGCAAATATATTTACCAGTATAAAAAACATTAAGATTCACTGATTTCTTTTAAATTTTAATGATAAGCTTTATTTATTTTCAGGTAAAACGTTGGCCTATGTGCTTCCTATCGTGGAAATACTGAGAACTAGATTTATAAGAAAAATTCGTTGTTTGATTGTATTACCTGTGCAGGAATTGGCAGCGCAGGTTTTTAAAGTAATACAAAAGTATGCAAGTCATTCAACTTTTGAGCACACTCGATTGAAAGTTGGATTAGTTTCGGGAGCTGCTTCGTTTGAAAAAGAGCAAGAAGCACTTGTTTTTAAGGGTAATTTCTATTTTATATTTATATTTATATTTCTAAATTAAGAGAAATTCTATTTTCAGAATTAATAGCTTAATTAATCTCTTCTTCCAACTTTTTTAGATCACAGGGATAATTTTGTAAGTCGAGTCGATATTCTCGTGGCAACGCCCCGTCGTTTAATAGATCATATACAAAGAACTGCTGGTTTTTCTTTAAACGATCTTCAGTTCGTGGTAATCGACGAAGCAGACCGAGAAACGTTTGATTGGCTTCAGTATCTTCCAGCACCTCATTCCAAAGCACCGGTTCTTACTCTTCATAA
This sequence comes from Synergus magnus, assembly GCA_032275165.1. Taxonomy (NCBI): domain Eukaryota; kingdom Metazoa; phylum Arthropoda; class Insecta; order Hymenoptera; family Cynipidae; genus Synergus; species Synergus magnus. The sequence goes on along the minus strand of JAUESH010000044.1, from coordinate 4,195,357 downwards.
CTTGCTAAACAAGTAAATAATTATTAAATATATACTTTTTCGTTCATAATTCATTTTATTTATTTTCTTTCTTATTAAATTTTTATTAACTTATGAAATTTTTTGATTTGCAGCCCGATTCCAGCCCAGAAGTTATTATTCAGTGCAACTTTGTCCCAAGATCCTGAGAAATTGAGTAGACTAGAATTATTCCATCCCATTTTATACACGTCAGCTATAGTAAAGGGCAGAGACGACGATGTAAATTTGGATGAAGAATTTGCTACCGAAAGAAAGGAGGAAGGAGATGCTGAACAATATAGTAGTCCAAATGAATTAACGATAAGAACAATTGAATGCGCAGAAGAACACAAACCAGTTGCTCTTTACGATCTCTTGTCGAAAATGGACCTTTTGAAGGATAAAATTTTAATTTTTACGAACTCATGTAATTCTGCTCATCGTCTCACTCTTCTTGTGATATCACTTTTAAAAGACAAAAAGGACCTTGTAGCGGAATTGTCAGGACAGATGAATTCGAAAAGAAGGGAGCAGGCGTATCAAAAGTTCTTGCAGGGAGAGACTCGGGTGTAAGTATAAACATTTAAATATTCTTTTAAATAATTATTATTTGGATGTTTGTTTTATTGGATTTTTACTTGATGGATTTAAATCAATCTCCCTACATGATAGAAATTTGAATTATTTTCTTTTCAACCAGGTTGATTTGTTCGGATGTCTTGGCTCGAGGAGTGGACATTCCTGGAATAAAATTAGTAATATCCTATGATCTTCCAAAGCACATGAAGGCTTTCATTCATAGAGCAGGTCGGACTGGACGAGCTGGAGTTCCAGGCACAGCTGTTTTCCTCCTAATACCTAGGCAGGTCCCGGTTTTCAAAAAACTTTTCACAGATGCCAAAAGTCCGGTGCCGAAAATCGACGTAGAAGATTTTACATCTTTAGCTACAGAAATTGACTTTGAAACTCACGTAGAGAACTTAAAAGAGTCTCTTGAAAAAGAACGCATGGAAAGTTCAAAAAAAAGAAAATCTGGCAACAGATTTGGATTCCGAAAGAGAACGTGAGTTGGTTTTATTTTTAGATAATTTTTTGTTGAACAGGAGATTTTGCAAATAATGCATTGAATGAATGCTAGGTTATTGAAGAGATAGAAACACGTTAAATAATGATGTTATTTTGAATGAAAGATTTTCTAATAATCAGCTTCTGCTGGCAAAGTACAAAACTTAAATAATTTGAGTGTCATTTAAATAGTTGTAAATATAGTTTCCTAAGAAAATCAACGTTTAGGAAGTGTAACATTAGGATGGATAATAATATTTGGTTTAACATCGATAATAACATTTTATTGTCTGAAGTTAATATAGTACATTGCCTTCCGCTTCATAAATCATACCCTTTAACTGCAAATTATATGCTAAATTACTCTGATAATTTTCGTTTTATCAGCGATAAATATTCGCAATGGGCACCGCACTTCATAAAAAGTGAATGATTTAGTTTGATAACGAATCTAAGCGCCAATTTTAACTTTGTTTATCAAAAGTTCTTAAGAATGGACACCCTTATTGAAAATGAAAGTTACTTGTTTCTTTTTTAATTGAAATTTTAAATATTATTGAAGTACTCTAATTAAAACCCATTTTGATTTCAAATGAGAAAATTGAGCCCTTGAGACAAATAACATGTATAAATAAAATGTGTATTTTAATAATAATTTTAAATTACTCAGGATTTTCCATTCTTAATTTCAATACTCCTATTAAACAGTAAGGAAAGTAAATTTTGGATTGTCTGTGTCTTAATATTCGTTGTATTACAGAGAAATGTAACGAGCAAAATTTTCGTGCAAGTTACGTATTTATACAGATTAGATTTCATGAATCTCATTTCCAAATTTGCTTTCTATTCGGATCAATAAATTTCTGAATTCGGGTGAACATATCGCCTTAGAATATAATTCTCGCATGAAGGAAGTTTCGCTTCTTAACTTCTTATCTTTCATTGCTTTACAGATAAATCTAATATCGAGTCTCTTAATGTCGCATATAAAATCTATCGTTCTGTATTACAATTTCATGAGTGTACAATCCATTCGCTATAATAAGAAACGAATTTCACACTCAAATCTGACGATATTTACACGCATTGGCCAGGAAGAGTGCGAGAGTGTATTTACATACTTAAAACGTGGTCCTATAATGATCATATGTGTCGTTGGGATGCATATGCCTTACCTGCAAATTTTTATTACATATTTGGTGAAATCGACGATTTGAAATTTATTTTAAATTGCTTTACTTGGGTCGTTTTCGGAATTTTTGAGGGAATTTCAAGCTATTTCTACCCGGCTTTATAATTTTATTACAATAATTGAAAAAAAATCTTTATAGAAATTTTTTTTTTCAAACCGAAAACATTTTTTGAATAAATATTCATTCTCCATACATTTTTTCTCTCACTGATTAAATTTAATTATTTACAATATTAAATATATTCCACAGGAAATGTATTTGAACATTATATAGATATTTAATTAAGCACCGTATTTCCAAAAGCTTCGTATCACCTACTTTTTCATTTCTTTTGAATGTTATCTTTTGGAAACAGGGCTTATTTTATTAACTTAAAAATTTTGGTTTTACAAAGATGACTTATGGAATATTAAAATGCACCTTGGAGAACATCGTAGATTAAACTGCATTTACAGGCGATTCTCTTAGTGTTCATTAGTGTCTCGAAGTCGAATAAAATTCTTGTAACAGTGTGGTTCTGTTTATGATATTTATTGTCGCAGTTCTGACTCATTAAGGAGTAGTACCTAATTCAATTATTGCGATGAAACGATCCTAGAAAAGAATTAAATCTTGATTTTCTGTTACTTCTCTCCAGAAAAATCGTTTAAGTATTTTTAAAGTTAAATAAGTAATCAAAGAATGGTTGTATCATTTTTTAAAGTAAGAGAATTGATAAATAATGCAGATTTTGTTAAGTATTTGGTAACAATAACTTTAAATTTCTCTGTATAATTACATTTTTACAGAGAAACTCTGATACGATTTATAAATTTGATAACTGTTGATATGCTTTTCAACGTTTTTAACCATTATAAAAATTTATGAAAGGGGTATGAAATATTTTACAGAAATGATTGTACAAAAATACAGAGTTACAGAGAGATCATAAAATAGATTGAAAGTATTTTTTAAACTTATTAAAAAGTTTAAATATTATTTACACAACCAAGAATATTTTTAATTCATCGTTTCTTAAACGGATAATTTTATTTAAAGCGTATAATCCTCTTTATTATTTACAAATTCGTTCAATCGAATAAAAAAGTTTTCGATTATTTGCGAATGTCCAAGCGAATTATAAAAATTATTTTAAAAAAAGATAAGTGAATCTAAAGTTAACTATAATTATTTAGTATTTATTTAATTTAAATATCTGTACATTAAAAAAAAAATGAGTTTAACCACGTTTATCCGAACCATTTTATTGCAATTTTGTGATAATAGAACAGGTAGCAATATTTCCTGCTGTAAAATCCAATCTGCGAAGAATTACAATAGTTACGAATTTTTTATATTTAAATTCTAATAGGTATAATATGTTCATAGATAGTGTATACAATTTTTAAACAAGTAGAAAAAAATTTTATTATTTTATTAATAGAACAGAATAAAATCTTAAATTTTCCTGGGGTTCGATTATTTGATCGGAATAAATTGATTCTCTTGTTTCATGTTTAACAATTGAGTTTCTGTTGGAAACTGAAGTTTTGCACGCGACTTTTGAACCTGCCAAACTTTATATGTAGCTTGATACCTGCTTCCACACCTGTTGCGTCAAGCTAGTGTCGAGTTGTGGGATTTCTCGCGACTCGACGACAAACATTGTACATATATTCAAATTATTATGCACGTCAAAGGGAATGAAACTCACCCTGAGGTGGTTTGTGGTTTTATTTGTTAAAATGCGCCGTCGGGTTTCGCAGAGTAATTTTCAATTTTCGTTTACTGATTTCGATAAATACATTTGCTCAACTGAATAAATATTATAACCAATATCATTTGATTTAATTATATAAATTATGCGAAATTCATAAATTATTCATTATTAAAATAAAATTTCAGGTCATAGGAAATTGAAAACTATTTTTTTTTAAATGAACTCAATTATTTTGAAGCTAAAAGTTATTATTTACAACTGCTCTGAGTAATTCGTATTTTTATTCTTTTCAGAGGGAACGAATTCTAGAAACTACTTAACATTTAATTTCCTTATCCTATTCTTGATTTATTTACAAAATCTAATGCTTCTCACAGATTAGGTTCTCTCGATTTTTGTTTCCTTCAAACATATTTTGTGGTCTGTAAGGAGTTATCTCTTAATTTTAATATACGCACGAGAAAAAATTCTACTTATTTACAGAGTTTCCTTACGATCAACGTTTTTAAAATATTTCTCTGGATTTAGATAGTAGACATTTAATAACAAAAGACATTTAATATTGATTAATATCAAATTGTATTTAACCTTTGAGAATTTTATAGTTTCAGGAGAACTTGTGAATATCCATCCTGCAAGAAATCAGCAACAGGAAAATCAAAATTTCATTCTGGCAGATCGTGTCCATCGTCTCAACTTAAAGGAAGACTTATTTGATTCGGAACCATACCTTTCTTTCATCCTCTAATCGCATGACAAGAATGGTAATCCCTGATTGCGCATCTCGCAATTCTAATCGTAATTCTAGCACGGCGCATTTACACGCTTTAACGATACGTTATCATATAACAATCTTCAATTCCCTACTTTGTAAATCTCAACCAGACAATATTTACAACGAATTTGCCTATGATTTCTAGTCAAAGGATTTTTTTCATCAACAATTTGACTAGAAACTCTTAGGAACTCTTTGACTAGAAACATTAGGCGATTATAGAATTCCATTCCTATTTTACGCTTTTTTGAATCGATATATTTTTTAAAGCGTCATCATGTGAAGCAAAATGAGAAACAAGTATTGAGATAAAAAACAATGTCTGGAGCTTGCTGCATTCAAAATTACCCAAGGTGGAGATATAGAAGGTACCACCAGAGGCCTTTCTGTTTTCTGACCTTCTTGAGTACTTCCAGCCATAACTTTCGTTGTTCCAAAATCATCTTCATTTCCAATTCCTGGGTCGAAATCTTCAAAATCTTCATTGTGATGTGGACGACGATTCGCCATTTTTTTCCTGCCCTTATTCACTGGCTTTTTCTTTGGCTTTACTTCCACGTGTTTTGGAACTGTGATTGGTGTCGTTTTTGGCATGAGATGCAGTTCTGGAAATTCGGAATTTATCTTAGATTGAGATATTTATTTAGGAAATAGGTCATTTATTTAATGTATTTATTTTAATGTACCTTGGAGTCGAACAACACCTTCTGCTTTGCCATGAGCGTTCACAGAAGAACAAATGTAGCTATGGAAATCCTTTTTCTCTAAATTGTGAACTGTTAGGTTCATTACCCAGGAATAGTCATTCAGAGCCTGTTCTGTCATCTTGTATTTATGATTGGGAAGTAATTTGTCACCTATTAGAAAAAAAATTTTTTTTAGATATTTCTAATTAAACAAAAAATTAATGCCTAATTTAACTTTATAATCTGATACTAAATATTATTTGAGGGTAAAGTTATAAAGGTTGTAATTAATAAATTAGTCTCTCTAATAGATAGTACAATTTATATTTTACTAAATTAATTTCTGAGTGAGTTTCCATTGAAATGCTAATGATTATCTGCAATACTAGAACACTAGAAGTGGATCGATTTGAAAAATGAAATTGATTCAATTATTGTTTTGTCCAGTAATTTATTAGTCAAGTTAATTTGTGGATTATGTAAGCCAACAATATTAAGCGTATAAATAATAGCTGCAAAACGTGAGAGTTGAATAATTTATTGCATTCCAAAAGCACTGAACAATGTCAGTATATTGGTCTATTAGCATCGCTTCATTAAATTTCATGATTGTAATCATAATGGCAGTGAATGATACCAAGTACTTCATTAAAAAAAATAAATAAATAAAATTGAGTTATAAGTATAAAATATTATTATATTAATTATAATATATTAATTAATATATTTTCTTGTAATAAGATAGATTTTTATTCAAGTAATCAAGTAAACAATTAATTTATCGCACTAAAAGCCATTCTAAATATGATAAAACCGAATTTTTATTATTTCTGGTAAGTGGTTAGACGAAATCAAAATTATAGAGTAATTTAATTGTCTCACTTGTATTCCTGTACCAGGTGTTCATGGCTTTAGGCGAAGCTTCCACAGAACATTGAAGTGGAACCGAACTATTTATGGGCGCAGCAACGAGTTGATTTGACACTTTGATAACTGGTGGAACTGTAAATTAGAAGATTAATTTCTGAATCTTTAAAAAATATTAACCAAGAACTGATTTCTAATCTCTTTCTTTCTATTTTTTTCTTTTTTTAGTTTTTAATACAAACTATCGACTAAAATAAATACACCAAAATTTCTTAGATTCTGAGTTTTCTATCTTTAACATATTAATATATTAATATATATTTAATTCGACATTGAGTTAAAGTTAATATTAAATAAACGTGAATAAATTAACACAAAATGTCAGTGGGTCAGTTTTTCAAATTTAAATATTCGCGCCTTTATATTGGCTGCCCTAATTGTTGATGGCAGCACTGATTGAACGTGATTGGACGCGAGAATTTTTTTCATTAGTTTCCCGCGCATTTGGTCGGAATGTTCTTTGTTGAAACGTCGTCCGGAACCGGTAGCGGCATAATTAACTATTTTTTCGTTCCAAATCAATTAATTCTCCCGAATTTGACCAAATTTAGTATCTTTAAACGTTCCTCCGTCCCCATGAGTAATAGCAAGTGTGTTTACCGTCTTAAAATCGTCGATAATTGCAAATATCCGTGTTCTTGTTTCGATGGCGTCGATCGGTACTGCCTAACCTATTAAGCCGTTTTACCCTAATTCTCGTGTTTATTTCGGAAAATTGTATGTCCACGCAATTCCTGCCGTGTCTTGTAAATGATAAAACACAAATATCGTGCATGCCGACGTGTAAAATATCAAATTTTATAACCAATAAAATTGTCGTGACTGCGTGTGGTTCCGGCCGCCATCTTGTTCGGCCGTGTGTTGACTTTTACTACTTTAGAGACTGGCAGAGACTGATATTTTGTACAAATATAAAAAGGGATTTTAAGTGTCTTCGTAAAAATAACGATGGTATTAAAAAATCGGGTATCCTAAAATTTGTTTTGACCTCGGAAGGGTCATAAAATTTTGCTGTCGTGCAAATAATCGTTTTCCATTTATAGTTTCTATCGTTTGTATCAAAATTTTAGTGAATTTAGTGTTGTGATCTACAAATTTTCTGACTAAGGAATTTCTGATGTGCTGGAGACCACTGGATCCAGTCTCCTGACTCCTATATGCTGTGAAAAGTGGTAAGTTAATTTCTATGTGTCAAAATGCCATTTTTATATAATATCTGTAACAAGGGTTGCTTTATTTTGGGGGGACGTGGACGTGACCTTGTCTAACGTTGCAAAACAGCTGATAGGTCGGTTGACCTTCATAATCAGCTGATATTTTAATTGAATCCTTATTGTCGTGATTGTTGGATATTTTATATATCTATATTGTTACTGGAAACAAAACTGATGATTATTATTTTTATTAATAATCGTAAACAATTAGTATTTGAGTTTCTCGAATTTTCAACAGGATTTTATAATAAAAAATAAAAATTATAATTTATTAATTATAATAATTATTTTATAATAAAACTTTTTTTTTCATTTTTCATAGGATTTTTCGTGTTGATAATTCAAGATTAATATATTACAAGGTGTCCAGCGTGTGGAAAAAGCGGGAATTGTACGGGAATTTTATTGGTTTTCAAATAATGTGTTGAAAAACAGAGAATAAAACTTGTATTATAAAAGTCTTATTTTTATACTTTAATTTTAGAGTTTTATTATTATGTATGTTTTGGTCTGATATATATGTGCGGGAATTTTATCACACGTCTTCACTGGACACCCTGTATTATTACTATATTTTATACGTCGATATAAATGAAATTTCAAACTAAAAACTCCAAATCCAGAACACTTTTTGAACTCCTCATTTAGCCATTTAGTGACCTAGATAATTCGTAGATATCTGAGTCAAATACGGAGATTATCCTTGAGTAGTTACAGATTAGATTAAACAAGCACAACTTCTCAGACTAGTTTTAGTTGAAACAGAGTACGTACAATGAACGTGAACGGAGTAACGTTTGCTGACCGAAGGAGGTACGCCGTTGCTGGCTATGCAAAGATAGTTGCCCATTTCTTGTCGAGAAACGCCAGTTAATTCCAGAGTCTCTCCCTCGTATTTCTTTAGGGCTGCAAAGAAAAAGTAATGCGTATGAAATCACTCACGTGCCATAGTTACAATCGAGAACCTTATCTACCATCTTTTTAATCATCGACTTTGTTTCAAGAGGTACCTTCAATCTTTTCTCTTCCAATCCCTTTTACCTCTTTTTTCTTTCCGTACAATTGAAGAGCAGTATGAAGGGTTTTCTGATTCTCTCGCTTTCCAGTGACGGAAATCTACCCCCATTTTCCCCTTTCTTTCTTCGTTATCCTTCCGCAGTTACGAATCAACTCGAGATCTTCCCGAGGCGTCGAGTCGCCGTGCCGGATTGGCTGCTTTGGAATTGCATTAACGAGTCCCCTTGCCAAGGAGGGATACCAATCTTTTTTACGACTGAGAAAATCCTGTTGGACTCGATTGAGACGAAAAGTGCAAAACACGCTGAAACTAGATACTAGGGGATTTTCTATGTCAATGGAATCTCAAACTTTTTGAAGTTTTCAATGGAAGAGGATGAGTGTAAATCATTTTTTTCAATGCTAGGACTCTTCTGGGGTGGTAAATTGATTTTCAAGCTGTTTGATGATTCGGAAAACGTTTGAATTTGAAGGTCTGTGAATGGTTTGGTTATTCTAATGGAAATCTGCTGTAAGGGGGTGATTTCCCCTTTAAACTTGAAAAAAAAGTCAAATGGAGAGACAGGATTGGGTGTAAATCAATTTTTTATGCTCTGAGTATATCCGCGGATTGAGTTGTCATAAAGAAAATGGAAAATTGAAAATGTGGGAGTGTAGATTGATTCTTGAGCTGCTTGATGAATTGGAAAAAGGTTTCGTATCGGAGTTTTGTGAATGGATTGCTAGTATCTTGAGGGGAAAATTTCGACGTTTGTTTTCATGGTGGAAAAGCTGAAGGCTTGCAAAAGTTCTTCAAAGTTTTTGAAAACTGAATTGAGCCTTCTTAAATAACGAAATTGATGATTGAATATTGAAGTTTTCGGAGAATATTAGCCCATTTCGTAAACTTGTAACACGCAAGCTGTTTTTGAACTAAAAAAGAGGCGTTCGTCATAATCAACGTGACATCAAATTCGATGGAAAGCGCATAAATTCATTGAAATTCTGCCCTGAGAGTTTCGCTGCATGTGTAACATGTGGGTAGGTGGGATGAAACGGATTGTAAATTCGAGATGTCCGGCAAAAGCGCGATATAGAGGCATCCGGGACCGGAAGCTGAATCGTAGGTAATTTCAAGGAACTGCTACGCTGTACCAACCTATGTGTTGGAACATGACGTAACTTCCGTAATGTTTGCAGATTGTTGGCGAGATTTAGAATGCGTTACATACATGCGTACCTTCACGTTACATACACCCAGAATTCTCGCATAATATCCTTAGAATTAATTCACAGACGACGATTAGATTCAAATTATATTAACAAATTAGTTCATAAATATTCCTCATAATCCAGTGATATTCACCCATATTTCATTTCATTAAATGATTCAATTTTCTGACTAATACCTACAAACCAGTTTTATTAGGTTCGGATGTTAAAAAATTATACCAAATCATTTGTCCATTAAACATGACATAAAGGAAGCATTTGGTTTTTTATTGTTCATAAATAAGCAGGCCTTGATGAAATTATGGTATTTAAAAACGAACTGCCGATAAAAGGATTATCAGAGATGTTATTTATGTTTCAAATTTTCAGAGACACTTTAAACTCATGAAATGACGCTTTAGTGAAAATTTAAGTTAATAGTGATATAAATGAAACTTTTGAAAAACCATAAAAAATTTGAAGGCTCTCTAATATTTTTATTGTATACACTAGCGGCAAAGAGTTTTGGAAGTGTACATATAAATGTTTCATTATCAAAATTAATTAAAGTTTATATGACAATTTTGTTGATAAATTGTAGGCCCTTTAAAATTTTATTTTTGAAACTTTAACGTGAGAATACTCTCTCAGTAGAGCACTTTATAGTTTGGAAATGCAGGACTTTGTAAGTAGTTTGAGAACTTACTACTTCATTACTTTAGGCTATTAAATAAAGGAGAATGTAATGCAACGCATCTACACTGTGACTTATTTTTACATTTATAATTTTATAACCACAAGTTTATAAGTAAAATTTTTTAATGATTGAAAATTTCTAAACATTCAAATCAACGAATTACTGTATTTTAAACTAGAAACAGTTTTAAAATATTGATTCATTTTCATTGAAAATAACTGCATGAAAGAAATTTTTAATGCCTATTGTTATTTTCAGTTGGAACAATATTTCTGGATAAAATATAATTAGGAAAAAAATATTTCGTTCATTTGAACGTTCAAAACTTTTGGTAAATAATTTTTTATAATTTCAAGTTGAAACTTTTAAAGTTGAAAAATTTCAATTTTAAAGCAGTCTTTATTGATGCTATTATTATTTTTTTATCATATGCTATACAAAGATTATAAAACTTACATTTTTTCTGTCCATTCTCGCGAAGAATAATACTTCGACCATCTTCTCTTTTCCAAGTCACAGTGGGCTCAGGTGTACCTGTTGCTACGCATTTGAGTATAATGTTTCCACCTTCACGAGCTACCAATTCATTAGACGAAACATCGTCTATTATATCAGGGGGAACCACGACGTTCATGTAACCCACCTTTAAACAGAAAAAATCAATGCATTTTTAATTAGCAGGGAAAAATAATTAGCGTCGATATATGTGCAAAACTTAATTGTTTACATGAAGTTATATACAAAAGAGAATTGATTAATTGAATATGTAATTATTAGTTTTATAATTAGAACCACACGGTCAATTTTATTTAAACTTATTAATTAGTATTTCTGATTTAATTCAAGAAATTTAATTCTTTATTGCATTTTCACATATTTTGTACAAATTAAACATTATTTTATTAATTAGATGAGTGGATTCAACAAACAGGGATTATTTGAATACTTTTAGAAATTTTGATAACAACGGAATGTTGAATTTCAAGCACGCTAAAAGAAATTAATTTCATAAAACTACCATTGCAGTATTTTAACAGCAATAAAGGACTAATTGCAATTTTATTATGATAAGTGAACTGAAATTCGCAATTTCACTAAATCATCCCTTTGTCTTTGAATTTCCATATTATAACAAAACATTGTTAAATTTTACATTAGTCTCTATAAATTCGATAAATTAACATCATTAACATGTATATTACGTGTTTTGAAATTCACATTTTCTAAAACGGCTTAAGGGGGTCCATATCTTTTCGGGTGACAAAAAAAGCGATTTTTTTGCGATTTTTTTATGGAAACAGGTTTATTTATTTTGTTAGCAATGTTTTAACATTCAATTACCACATATTTCAAGAAGCTATGATAATTTTTTCGTGATAAAAGAGTCGTAAATAAG
>JAUESH010000044.1:4162937-4178507 GCA_032275165.1 Synergus magnus | reverse complement strand
AATCCCTTGAAATTCATTAATGTTATTTGAAATACCTTAAAACCCCGAGTAACTCCGGGTAAATTTCTGCTAGTAAATAAATAAGAATAAAATAGTTACAGGATGTTTAGAATGAAAGTCGTGAATAAAAATAAATCTTTGCGCTTTGCGGTAAACATAAATATGTTACTTTTAGTTGATCGGGAAAATTGAAAAAACTTGACCGGGAAAAACCGGGAAATGATCAAAAATTCGAAACCTTTCGCCGAATCGACACCCTGGTTAAACTTGTGTGAAACTCAATTTTTGTGCTTGAAAAAGATTATGGTTAAATTGCTCTTAGTGGAAGTTTGGTGGACTTTTTATCTCATTGAGGGGGAAATATGCAGTCGGATTTTCAGATCAGGAAAATTCTGTGCTAAATTCAAAATTCCGTGAATTCCTTCAAGATTGGAACGTTCGCTCGAAGGGAGGAAAAGAGAAAGATGGAGAGACAGTATAGCCGGAAGTTGCATTACGTGCTTGGAATAATAGCGAAAATCCTTTCTGCAGAAGTATAAGTATGCATACACGCATACATAGTCACTTTTGCTCAACGAAAGTATCACACTTGGTAGAGTGCAATGTGAAGGAAGAGGCAAAAGTGTATCCTTCTTTTCCTGAGAGCTGTGATGAAAAGAAATGAGGTTGCGATAATGACAGGGGCTAAATAATATTTAACTGTCACGCAACAGTTTGAATGCGAATAGCGAATACAAAGTATACACTTTATATCTCAAATCTCCTTCTATCATCACTGATATGTTTTATTTATCGGTTCACGAAGAAAAGAAAGAGTCTCTTGCGTACTAACTGTTTCAGAACTCCGTAACATTGACCGAGTTCCTCCCCTTGACAGAAGTAATTGAAAAGCATTACCGAACAGTATTTTCTGATTAAAACAATTTATTGTCTTAAGCTTAGTGGGCGAAATCAATCTGGCTATTTATTTTCAAGTGTGCGAATCGATCGAGTTAGTGTAAAAACACGAAGCTTCTTGGGAATTCGAAGTCTTTCAAGCTACTTATCAGATCGGAACATACGCCTATTGATTTTGGCTTAGGTGAGGATCGAAGCGAGACGAACGTTAGAGATGCAAACCTTCTTTTAAGTGAGACTCTGAAAGCTCCGTATATATCTAACTTCTTGGCTTTCACGATCCTTCGCGGTTTGTCTTGTGGTTGATCGAATGTTCGAATTTTCCCAAGTCTCTAAAATGTATTCTCTTCTCAGGGAATTATTCCCTCGCGAAGAAAAAATTTCAGATTTCCATTTCTTTACGTGATAAGATTGACCCACATCAAAGGCTGAACCGTAAAATCTAATTTTAATAAAGATTTCACGATCTGAGGATATGAAATCAAGGCAGGAAATGTAGTTAAAAATAACATATCGGACGACGGAATATAGATTCAATCGATAATGTTATTTATTGTGTGATTTGTAATTCTTAGGAAATCTTCATTTTCAAAACCTTTTTCAACCCTCTTTACCAATTCAATTGCTGATCAATAAATTAAAATTTTGATGATTTAATAACAATTTTTTTAGCGTCTTTGGCCCGCCCTATAACTTTATTATTAAGCCCGGGATTTATAAAAGCTGATCCACATTTGTTTCCCTTCCCCTAATTGCTAGTATCTCAGGGTTGGAATTAAAGATAAAAAAACTGATATAGAAATATAATACAAAGTAAGGATAGATTATCTTGGTTGTGTTTGGTGAGGAGAGTTGGCTATCAATTTGTACTGCGGTGGCAGTGGATATCAGCTTAGGGTAGATTTCTTAGGCGAGACCACTGATGTGGAGTCTAGGCGCCCTGCAACCGGTCGTACAAGGGTAATACATCGTCGGACCCAAGGGGTTTGTGGAATCCACTTAAATCCACCATGATTTAGTTAGCCAGACGGTTCTGTGCGCACGAATAACGGCGAAGCTTTTTAGGAGTGATAGGAACTGTTAAAAAACTATCTTCCAGTTGCTCCCCCACTTAATTGTATTCCTGTACATTTACAAGCTTTGTTAGCGACCGCTTTCTTATGCGAACAACTAGGCGAATTATGTTTTATCGGCCACTCCGATAAAACGGCCACTGAATAAATCATTAGATCTTCCCTAATGATTTCTTAAACATTGGCCATTATATCGGGCCGTTTTAAACACAATTCCTGTATTTAAAATTAACTACTTGAAGTTCTAATCAACACCAGGATATATTATTAATATACTGTTTCCATTTTTTTTTTTTAAGAGAGAGTTTATCTGTATTCTGTATTGAAAGATATATTTCGGGAAGCTATTTTGACATGACTGCAGAAGTTTTAAACGTTCAAATGAACGAAATATTTTTTCATAATTCTATTTCATCCAGAAATATTGTTCCAACTAAAAATAAAAATAGACATAACAAGTCTCTTTCATATAGAGTTATTTTCACAGCAAATGAATCAGTATTTTAAAACTATTTCTAGTTTAAAATACAAGTAATAGAAAAAAAATCGTTCATTTCAATGTTCAAAATTTCAATTACATATTTTGGCGTAGCTATTAGGTTCAGTATTTAGTGTAAATAATTACCCTTGATAATTAAAACAATTCCCTATGGTTCAGTGATGCGAATTGTGAGAAAGACTTATTTACTTGACTCTGATTCTGATGTTCTTAATCAGCAAATGATTCATCTAACTAGGGGAGAATCTAAGCTGAGATTTAATTCACAGAGAAAATCTGGGGCCGATAAAACTCGAGTTGATGAGGTCGAAGGGGAGAAATACTTGGGAGACGAAGTCCTTATGTCGCTCAGCGAATCAGATATTACAATCATAAACGCGGTACAATATATTTCCCTTAGGGGAGGAAGCAAGTTCGATTGACCTCTCGACTACTGGAAATATATAGATAAAATCCAGATCCTGCAATCGGATTTCGAGTGCTGGGGTTCTGTAATGAATTGAAATTATAGATAAAAATCTCCTGTAACATCCTATCATTTCGAAATTTAGAGAACTAATAAATATGAAATACATTTCATAATAAGGAAATTATAAATAATTTTCTCTCCAAAAAAATGGTGTAATGAAATGTCTCGAAAATCTTGCATACATTTTTGTTGCAAGACTTCGAAATCCAGAAAAATCTTTTGAAATCCTTCAAAATTATTAGAAATCTCATAAAATTCCACAAAATATTTTTAAAATCTTTTAAAATCCCTCAATAAAATTCCCTGAAAAACTTTAAAATCCTTCAAATGCCATAAAATATTTTAAGTCATAAAAATCTCTTGAAATCCGTTAAAATTCGTGAAAATCTCTTAAAATTCCTAGAAACTTTTTGATATTCTTTAAAATTCTACGATAACATTTAAAATCCCTTTATATCCTTTAAAATCCATTACAATTATTAGAAATCTTTTCAAATTTCATGAAATTGTTTAAAATCCTACGAAATCTTTTAAAAATCTTAAAAATCTTGTGAATTCTCTTAAAATTCCTGGAAATTCCATGATAACATTTAAAATCCCTTTATATCCTTTAAAATCCATTAAAATGATTAGAAATCTCATGAAATTCCATGAAATTCTTTAAAATTTCACAAAACCTTTTAAAAATCATAAAAATCTCTTAAATTTTCCTAAAATTCCTCGAAATTCCACGAAATATCCTAACCCGGTTAGAAATCGACATATCAGCGTCCCGATCGGTGATGAAACGCCGGACCCGACCGGGGCCCGATCGGGCCGTGTGTTTCATCCCTGATCTGAGCCTCCCCGGTCTGGGCCATAGGAAATTTTCTACTCGGGAAAATCCTTTAAAATTGTACGAAACTTTTTCAAAATCCTAAAAATCTTTTGATTTCGTAAAAATCATTTGAAAATTGTCAAAATACTTGAAAATTCCTAGAACCCTCTTGAAGTTGGAAAAAGTCAAAGAAAATAATCGCGTGCATAGGCCACGTGTTGGTTTGCTAGTTTATACCTGGAATAAACTGACGCTTTCAAATAGTAAATCTCCAACAGGGAAGTTTATCAAAATTTTATTACTCTTTTTATGGTCTGAAGGGTTATAAAATTCGAATGCCTCCATTTTGATAACAACGTATAACTTCAGATGCTTTGAATCTGAAATTTTCAAATTAAAAAGAGTGAAAAACGTGTTTAAAATTCGTTAAATTGGCATTGGCTATTGACACTTTTTTTTTTAAATAAAAATTTACGTCTTTCGAAAAGAGAAGGAAAGTTTGACATCAGTCCCTGTGTCAAACCGACCATAAAAATACTATAGCTCAGTTTTCACTTTAAAAAATCGCACACTAAGGCCCTCGTATAAATACTCTTAAATTCACAGCCTTCTTCTCCTTTATATTGTGCTCTTGTGGTAGAAAATAATTGGCCCTTTTACACTTTATTGCCTCTATAAAAGGGTAGCGAAATGACAGTGTAAAGATGAATAGTGTCCGGAACCGGGAAAGCTGGATTGACGGCCAATCCGGGAAGTTTGTCATGTCGTCGAGTTCGTGCAGAACCAAGTGTGTAATAGGTGACACGCGTTTTCCTCAACACCGCCGGAAATCCCGTAAAAGTCACTCGGAAGTTCGCGATCTCATAGACTAAAATTGACAGTAGAAGGAGATAGAAGTGGCGAGGATAAAAGGGAGAAGTAGCGAAAGTAAGAGAGACAAATTTGAGAGAGAAGGAGAGACACGGATTTTCAATTTGCGACATCCGCCAGCGGTCGACTTATGGAACTCTGCGATTTTTCGGTCGCAGTTCTTGCGAACTGGGGATGGTTATATATATATGTGTGTCTCTGGAAATGGTGGTTCTAAGAAGGAATGAAGTGAAAAAGTAAAGGCAGATGTTAAAAAAGAAACGGGAAAAGGGATTGTGAGGCAAATGAATATCGTTCGGAGACCTACTGTCACATCAGTATTCAGTATATCGAAAAATTCGTATTGATATTTCATATCGTGTCTCGTTTTTGTATCGGTCTGTTGTTTAGAGAAATTGTTTCTTTAGATGCTTTTTTTTTTTAGTTTTGTGTGTCCTTTGTTTGCCATTTTCTTGTTAACATTCAACTCGCACTTGTCATATCGTAACATAACATAAGATTAGATACAGTTAGAATAGGGAAATGAAAATCCTTGTCTGTGATGAATCTGTAAGAATTGAGTTAAGTGAATATTGAGAAAAGAAGACTCACATAGGCAAAGTTGTAGTACAGCTGCAAGAAGTGCTACAAGCTTATACGCTGCCATGAGACTTTGGAACTCCAGTCAGCAATCTGAAAGAAAAAATGATACTTAAGTACCAAGCTGGTGGAGAATCAGAGTCTTTGCGGACATCTGTTCGTGCGGTGTTTCATTCAGAATCAAGTTAATTAAGGAATTTTATTCTTGCAATAACGACGCCAGTGCTTACGGATTATGTTGCAACACTCGCTGATATTAGTAGTACTAACGATGTCTGAACGTGAGTAGACGTCTACTTGGGATTCGTATTTTAAATGGGTTCGTAGAGAAGATTAATTCTTAAGCTTTGAATTTCTAAATCCTGGGAGGTTTACCTTGTATAATAGTTTCAAAGTATGTATGTACTGGTCCTTTTTTAAAAAGAAAGCTTGCAATATTCAGTATCAGTAATATTCACTGAGATAGTGTAGGGCTAATATTTTCCCTTGTTTTAGAGCAATGCTCGAACATATGACATGGAACATTTGTTTAGCATGAGAGAATATGTGACAAGAAACAAAGGACAAAAGCCACTCTTAATATGTCAGATCTGCGAATCAATTATGCACTTCGTTTTACAAGAAGTGCAGTCTCCATATTTTAGACACCTTGAAGAATATTCTTGAAGAAGGAAAAGGCAATCCCGATAATGGACTTAGCCGTCTGAAGTGACATTAAAAAAACGATAAATTCTTTCGTTACTCGCTGAATATGACTTGCAAATTTCCTCGTTGTCCCTTCGTGTATTAGCATTATTACATCAAATTTGGTATCACGTTAAGTTATTTGCGAACAAACAATTCAAAGGCATTTTTTGCTGTGTAACCTTGAACATTGTGTTCATAAAAATCTGCAAAAATACCCTACTCATTATGCTTTATTCATTTTTCATTTCGCGTACGTTGATTTGACCAATCGAAAAAGTAAAGATGAGAAATAATCGTTTTTTTTAGCACTTCGAGAAAATAGTTTTCCAATCGAAAAATGAAATATGACATTCTCAAGTTGAGTGCCCCGGGAATGTTGCGCGTCGATCGCGTTTTCATTTATACTCGTAAGTGAGAAAAAGGAAAAGACGGTGGAAAAATGAACGGTGGAGTTCCAGTGGTGATCGCATAATTCGGTGATTTTTCATTGACGATCGGCAATGGATTTTCTCTCTGGGAAAATGGAATTCGCCTTCGGGCGTATCAAAGTGACTTCGTCATACGTGCCTCAGTCACCCGCCGCTGATTTCGCGAGTATTCGATACTCACTCGCGGAATGCCATAAGTTATGATTCGCGTTTCATGAATGTATGCATGGAATAGGAACTTTATGCTTTATGCATTGAACGCAACCTGATAAGGAAAGCGACGGCCCGTAGTTTTACAGAGTTCGGGCAAGTACCCAATACATTTCATCATTTAATCGCTACAGAGCCGTGACGTTGCGCCATTGTTCGATGCGTCAATGGTGCTGCTGCAGCGCTTTATCCACCAAGGCTATCCGATTCTTGAATTCTTTATAACCCCGACCAAATTCCAGCTTTTAGCTCACTTCAAAAATACATATCCTATATATGCAACGATATGACAAAGTCGCTTGTGATAATTTTATTTCACAAGATAGATTTATGGATTTTGTAAAAAAGATACTCTTTTAGCAATTTATTAATGCATTTTAATTTTTCAGACCTGATACAATATAATGACAGGAGGATCCGAGGAAAAAGTGGCCCCTACAATCCCCTGCAATCTCCTGAAGACATGCTGCCATCGTTACGACGTGGGACAGTTGTAAAGGTAAGTCCATTTTTGAATTCCTCCTGTTTCCAAACATGCCAGGGATGAATGGTCCGAACTGGCACGGAAGCAGGTTGTATTTATATATAAAAATAGCACAGTGACAGCTAATTAAACGTAATTGTTTAATTAGAAAGTGGATATTCGCCATTTTTGATTGTTTTTAGCTCAGGAATCGTTCTTTCTTGGTTCGCGAGAAAATAACTCTTTTTATATTTCAATTAATCTATTTTGAGAATTAATCATCTTTAATGTCATGACAGAGCCTGTTTATTTCGTTTTTTAATCCAAGAAAGGAACGGGAAAACTGTGTGTCGAAGAAGGCCGAGCATGTTCTTTTTGTAATTTTAGTTAATTTCTTCTTCTAAGCACAGAAAACCCGAGGATTCATTTTTGTGTTTTTTATATTTTTTATTACTTCTATTTGTATATTTTATTAGTATTTTTTGAAGTGAAGTTTTTTATTCTTAAATCATCTGATGAATTTTAATCTTAATTGAGTTTTTTAATTCAACTTGAAATTGACTTATGATTTTAAATTAAAAGAGAAAAAATTATAGAATCATGACTTTATTTTAAAATTTTACTGATTTAGATTAGGATGTCTGTGTAATTATTAATCTATTTATTTTTTGCGTACACCGTTTTACTTCAATCAAGATAGTTACAAAAATTTAAAGTGTGTCTTTGTGTATTTGTAAATTTTACCTAAAATGAGTAAATTTTTATGGAACAAATATAACTTAACAATATTTTATATTGACATTGGTACGCAAAAAATCACTTTTTTGTGTCATTGAAATCTAACAATGTTCAGGGTGTCTAGCGACCTTGATAACCTGGAAATCTCCTTTAATTTTTCAGGAGAATATTAATAATAGAATTATTTCTAATTGAAATCTAGAATAATTTAAATAATTATTTTTACCCGTTGCAAAGGATTTAAAATTCAAATAGTTTTAATTATTATAAATTGGAAGTCTCAATGGCTGAAAAATTTCTTTAATATGAATTGTTTTAAATTTCAAGGTGCTATTTTTTTATTTTAAAGGTTAGAATTTTACAATTTCAATTTAAAAATTGTCGAGATTAAAAAAAGTTTTCGATTCCTTCTATTGTCAACTCTTCATATATATTATATTATAAAATCAAATTAACTTCAAGTACTTAGATAAATTTATTGTAGCTAAACAATTTGTGGTTATGAATTTGGTTATTTATTGATTAATTTAGCTTTTAAAATATCACTCAATCTATTCATCCTTATTCCCCGAATCATTAGTAAAATGAAAGTGGAACGGAGTATTCTCAATTCATTCGAAAAATGAAATGGGAATTTAGAATTGAGTATTTGTAACTTTGAATTGAAAATAAAGCTTAAATTCAAACCACTTTTTGTTTGAAAAGCTGCTGCAGCAATAGTCTTTTTGATTATCAGCATTATTTACATTCACAATACTAAAAAAATGTTAACGTTTCGTAATTGTATGTTAAAGAAGTTTAATTTCGAATATTTAAAATAAAAAATTGTTCAGCATCAAAAGCCTCAAGTTTTTAGTCTGGAAAATTCGGGAAATGATTAAAAATTTTGTCATAGAAAATTGCTAAACACCCTGAAAAACTGACTTAGTATTTAAAAATTAACAAAAAAAACGGTGTACGATTTCAGGTTTTTTTTTTATTTTATTTGTATGTATGTTTGTGAAAAATGCCCTAATGTGGCTTCTAAGCTCAGGTGCAGGATACGTCCCGGGACGTATCCCTAGGTTAGGTTTTTTCGCACCGGGGCGGTGTGAATGAGAACCGTGGAATGAGTGTGTTGGAGTGAGTCGGTTTTTTCATTTAGATATAGCTAGGGAGGCAGGTAATTTCTTCTGGTGTGAATCTTTATGATTATAGGTAGGTAGCATTGGGATTTAACATCTTCGAGTTTACATGAAGATATTTTTTCCTATGATTTTTGGTATAACCGTTATACCAATTATCCTTGTTAATATCGCGGAATGTGCTCGAGTTGAAAGTCTGGGGAATTTTTTTATATACAGGATTTATATACTAGAACTCGAGCGCAAATCGAATTCGTAGGTGGCAATTGCCGGAAGAAAGAAGAGGCTATATGCCGAAGAGCCCCAAACATGAAGAGGGGAACTTCTATTAAGAGCCATTTATTTTCGAATGAATGGTTCTTGATAGCTTTTATTCACGTCACTGTGCTGATTTTTCTCATTACATTGTTATATTTTTTGTAAAAAATAATTGAATGCAGCTTAAATTTGTGCAAGTGATGACTAAGGAGCTCTTAACGTACAAATGAACGAATTTTTGTATTGATTGTATTTTAAACTAGAAACAGTTTTAAGATATTGATTCATTTGTATTGAAAATAATTATGTATGAAAGAAACTTGTAATGTCTATTATTTTTAGTTGGAACAATATTTCTGGATAGAATAGAATTGGGAAAAAAATATTTCGTTCATTTGAACGTTCAGAAATTCTGGTACATTGCAAATGAAGAGTCTTAGGGAAAAACGATCATTGTCATTTTTTGTAAATTATCCGATTTAAAAGTTTCGATCCTTTACACAAAATACACAAATATAAAACAAGGTAATGAATTATATTCTTGTTCCTTAACTCCTTATTTAACAATACCAAATAGAAAAAATTTGAATCTATTAGTAATAAGCTGTAAGTAATAAGTAATAAGCTCTTATTTAATTTTTTTTAAAAGTGACAATGATCGTTTTTCCCCGTGACCCTTCAAATGGAAATCCACAAAATACGTGATACTTTTTAAAACTATTTTTGCACCCCTTCCAATTTAGAAATAATACTGAAAATTTCGAATTGCTTTATAATTATAACCAATATTTCTTTTAAGTAACACAGTATCACGTATTTTGTGGATGACTCCTTACTGACTTTATAAACATGCTAATCTGTTCCAGAATCATTTGAGGAGGATTTCCTTTTATATGTTTAGAAAAGTCCAATAGGACCAAAAGGTGTGTTAAATATTAATTATTTATTACAGAGTATCAAAGAAAGTGTGATTCACACACTTTCATTTGAAATAACTTGATAATTGCAAAATAAATCTTTTTAACTCGTTTGAAATTCGTTGAATTCATCTTGATATAGAATTGCTGAATTATTTTGAATTTTGTTGAATTTATCTTGAATTTGACTGCACGGAAAAAACTCTATTGTTGTGATAACCACAGAAATAGTAAAATATGGTACAACTACTAATTTATGGTTGCCACAACCACGATCTTGATTAACAGAACCATATGTAGTTGTTGCAACTATTATGAAATAGTTGTGGCAACTATTTAATAATAGTTGCCACATAGCTGTGGCTGTTCCCACATAATAGTTGTGATTGTGACAACCACAATCGTGGTTGTGGAAACCACAAATCGTAGTTGTACCATATTTTACTATTTCTGTGGTTGTCACAACCATAGTAGTTTTTTCCGTGCGAGTTCGCCTTGATTTTTTCAAAGTTCTTCTGATTTCTTTAGAATTCTTGTAGGTTCTTTTGACTTCGTTTAAATTCTTAATTTAACCATTTTTTATATCTCCGTTCTGTTAGTTTAAATTTGTTTCAATTTTTCGTCACCTTCAATTCTTTAACGCTTTTTAAATTCTCTTTAATTATATAAAATTATTTTGAATTCACCCTTGATTCTTTTGAATTATTTGGAATTATTTAAACTCTTCGGATTCTTGAATTCAAGTGTACATCAAAATCGTTGGTCAGCCTATAATACCTAATTAAAAGTTATATCGGAGAATAGATTTCCCAAGCTCATTAAAAGAAATAAAAATCTTTAAGCGGTTGGCAGCTTTAATAAAAGAAAAAAACTTAAGAGAAAAGAGCTGTGCACTTGGAATCGATAATAAAAGCTATTTATTTACAGCTTAAATGAAAGGCGGGTGCCCTGAATGCAGTCTTGTCTTCATTTTAAAAAGTAATTTTTCAGTGGCAATGTATTCACGTCATTAATTGAGAAATGTCTCATAACAAAGAATATTGTTTCATTAAATCTGACTCCCTCCGAGCTCTTAAAGATTTCTTTGCTTTTGTGATGGCTTTTTTTCCGTGGTAAATGACAACAATGTGCTGTCGGCTGCGTCGTTAATGTTTAATTGTACCGTAAGCGTCAATGTCCAGGTTTGTCGCGTTCATTAAAATCGAGTACGAGTTTCCATTGAAACATAAAGAGGCCTTTTCAACCTCCATTAAATGATGGAGATCGCGGGTTTTCTGCTTCAGAATAAAGCGCATCGCTTCGATTACTCGGAACAAACGTTGTCAATTTCATTTGAAAAATTGTTCCATTCAGTGAAATTTATATTCTAACAGTATATCAAAATATACACAAAGAGCAGATTATTTTCGAACATTGCGAGATTTTTTTAAAGAGTGAATTCCACTCATTAAAGTGGTCTAGAAGAATAAGGCTCTTTTTGAAAAGATTACTTGATTGATGTAAAAAAGTTTTCTTTTTGGTCCAGTCCACTATACACTTTTTAAAAAGAATCCTAATGTATGTGATAGAGATTTTTTCTGATGGTAAAAGTATAATTGAAGTTGGTAATGAGCTTCTTGAGCGATTAGTATTCGCTTTGATAAAGTTTGCATGACTGGTAGGGTGTGTTGCCTTGAAGATATTCTTGGCGTTTCTTATTACTGAGGGTGAATTTCTTGTGATTAAGGGAGGAGTGACTTTTACGTTCCTGCAAGTGATTGCTCGCTGATCGGTCATTTCTGCACCAAGCGGCCGTTTGATCAATTTTATGGAATCGAAGGAAACAATATTTTCGCTTAGCTGCGCGTACAGGAACTCATGCTGTGCTCGATAACTGTATACCTGTCGCTGACATGTGGATCGCAATTATTCGTTCAGGCGAAACAAGAATTGCTTACTTGTACTATTTCCGCTATTCAATTTTCAATAATTCCTTTCAAAGAAAGATGTCTTATTGTCACGTAAAAAACTTCTCACCGATCAATATAATTTACATAACGAAGATAGAAATTATTCAGACTTAATCCTCTTCAAAGAAAAAAATTCATTGAAAAAAGATTTTCAATTCACATGTGACAAATTTAATTAATCGAACCTATTTTATTCGAGTAGTAGTTAATTCCTGGCATAGCCGCTTCACTTACTCTGAAAGGGCTGATTATTATCGGATGGCAAGACAGACGCTTTGGTACGTGGCATTTCATGAAATGGTGAACGTGGAACGTTAAATCTCAGTGAGAGGGTAGGTCGGCTTTCTTGGTCGAGTACTTCTGATTTGTCGGGTTTTCTGGACTTGCGAACCAGCTCCAGAGTGCCACCGCAGTATATAGAAGGCGAAAAGCGGATACTTTGTATGCGCGATGGTGAGCTGTAACATGTTTCCTCTATCAGGAGGCCATCATCCCACCACCGTTGGCGAAATGGACCGACCGAGTCACCCTCACGAGAATATTTCATAATACTCTCGACCCACCATATCCTCTTAACTGTACAGTGCCTTTCAACTTTAAGTGTGCGTAAAGGCACTTAATTGTTAATCGTGTATTTCGAAAGAGAGGGTTTCTTTCCTTTTCATGTCCTCGTCTGGCGTTTTCTTCTTTGTGAATAGGGTGGTAATTGTATTTTTTTATGAGGGAAAAAGTCTTTCTTTAAAGGCGGATGAAAGTAGGTTTTCTGTTACACATAATGAAACAAAATTTATGTTTATTATTGCAATTTTTCACATACTTTTTAAATGAACTAATTTTCACAGTATTTTGGAAAAACCTACATAAATTCATAAACTTTTCCGATTGATCCTATGAAAGCAACTTCGCCAAAAATGAAGTTTACTCTCGAAGAGCCTTGGGATTAGCTTCGAATGAAGCTGGGTTTGGAACCCCAAACTCGCATTGTACATGCGTGACAATGGGGACTTTGCGGGAAGTTTGGCCGCATTTTATGACCGTCAGGGGAAATAATTAGAATGCCCGCACGTTTGCTGTCCTCTGTCCCACCTACCCCTTTATTTTCCAGCTGTGCTTATACTGCGTTTAATTCTCGTTTAAACTGCATGCTCGACAGGTTCGACGAGTATTTTATTGCCAGTTCAATCTTCCCCTAACCCAACCAAGTGACACTCGGGTTTTTTTTTTCAACCAACTGATGCCACCTCCCTCACAGCTCTTCCTTTTCTCTCTCACTCCCATTTTCTCTATTTCTCTCGGTTTTGTTTCCACTCCTCGATATATCACTCAGGAAAAATTTTTGCTTCGCTTTGCATGATAACTCTCAAGAGTGAAAAGGTTGACCGTGGCAAGGGAGTGGGTGGAAAGCCATGACATTACCCACGTGAGGACCACAAATTTTCTTTCCCTCTCGTCACCTCCATTCTGTGAAACTTTATGCCAAGTCAGTTTACGCGAACCTTTTTTTTTTTAGAAAAACATTTTTTGCCCGAGGCTCTGCGATTTCTTCCAACTTGAATTAAAAAGCAACGCATTTTTTCATATTTAACGAGGGATTCTGGAGGTATTCTGTAGATTCTGCGCATGGTAAATTGTGTACGATGAAAAAGTTTGCATCATTAGGACGTGTATCTCATCAGGCTTGCGATTCTATGCGTAAAAAAACTTCGACTGTTAATTTCATGCTTTGAAATCCCAAGACTTGCAAATGGAAGTGTCCTAGTTTGCGCGAATTAGGAGTATTCAGTTTTAACGCCTTTAGAAGGAGAGCGTGACGGTTTTGAAGTTTCAGATGCAAAGGACGTTTTTATTTAACCCTCATCAGTCCTTAGTGTCGGATTGACACTATTTTCAACTTTACCGCACAATTATTCTATTTGAATACTTGAAGAAAGGCGAATATTTTTCTAAAAAAGTTCTTCAATCTTGAATTAATATTTCCTCATTGATTTCTTATGAAAGAAATTTAAACTACCTTTAATTTACCTCAGACTGTAAATTTGACACTTAATGGACTGATTAAGGTGGCGAAATGAGGAACTGATGAGGGTTAATGGAATTTTAAATTCACTTTAACAAAATCCAGAATTTTCTTAACATTAAAGTGTATATATATATAGTTTTTATTAATTTAATAATTCAATTTGCAATATCTGAAATTGAATTCCAGGGATCATAATTATTTGACAAAGTCCTTCGTAAAAAGAACCATACATCATTTCGTAATGAATTTTAATTGTGACTGAGTGAATTATACACAAACTTTCGAATAATTAAATCCCATCCCATTTATCAGCATCAAACTTAATTTGATAAATTTAATAAGTTTAATGCTATATAAACCTATAAGTAACTTTATGAGATAAGTTCTTAACAAATGGAAGAGCAAGTGGGTGAACATTATACTTAGAGAATCGAGTGGGTTTATGCGCAATGAAAAGCAGCAGAATGAACCCCTCAGTCGAAAAGAGCAAAGCACAATTACGTATGTACGTGCGAGTGCACTCATCCCCATTTTCTGAGGTCCACTTGTTATGCGAGTGCCACCCACAGTGATATTCTCTGCATAATTATTACAGTACTCTGCTAGGACTTCTTATCGGTCTTGCGGACCGACCTGACTCGAATATATGATTCATTTTGGTATGGCAAAGAGGGGATTTTTACACAAGTGGAGCTAACCAGACGCGATGATTAATAATCAATGCGTAGCTTTGCATCCGCACGGAGATATCGATATTATTCTTGATACGTGGAAAGAGTAACAAATACTAATATTGAATGTGTAAGGCAATCTGCTTGAGATATTCTGAGAATATAGCGCGAATTGAAAATATAACTATTTTTTATTATCTGTGTTTTTTTCACCTATTTTTGGGAATTTGTCAACTTTTCACCTTTCTTCAATTGATAAAGTTGAATCACAAAATTATTTATCGAAACTTTCCTTGACTGTCATCGACCTTCGGAATAAGACAAAGTTTTCAAAATATTTCATTAACGCTTTTGAAAATCTGAAACACTTTTCAGAGAAGAATTCTAAAATAGTTTTTGAAATTTTCTTGTACTCTCAACTATTCTGAGAGTCAAGGAAAATTTCGAAAAGTGTTTTGGAATTCGTCTCTGAAAAGTGTTTCAGATTTTCAAAAACGTTTATGAGATATTTTGAAAACTTTTTCCTATTCAAAGGTCGATATGACAGTCAAGGAAAATTTCGACAACTAATTTTTTCCGTGTGAAAATATTTTTATTTGATATTTGCATCCAGTGATTCCTTAAAATCACTTGGAATCTTGTCAAATTCCTAGTAATACTTTAAAATTACTTTAAATCTCTTCAAATTCTTTGAAATTCCTTAAAATCATTTAAAATGTCTTGAAATCTTCGAATTTCTGTGAAACTTCTCGAAAATTGTTAAACACATTGTTTTAAAATGCTTAAAATCCCTTGAATTTACTTAAAATCACTTAAAATAATTTGATATCTATTAAATCCATTGAAATTCTTTAAAATCATTATAAATGTCTTGAATTCTTATGAAAATCCTGGAATTTTA
>JAUESH010000044.1:4126273-4147241 GCA_032275165.1 Synergus magnus | reverse complement strand
ATTTCAAAAGATTTGAAAAATTGTAAAAGTATTTCAAGGGATAAAAAGACTTTAAAGGATTAAAAAAAATTTCAAGGTCCAAAGGAATTTCAAAGTGTCCAATTGGACCTTTGAAATTCCTTAAAATCTCTTGAAATCCCTTAAAATTCTTTGAATTTCCTTAAAATCAAATGAAATTCTCAAAAGTCACTTAAAGTCTCTATGAAATCCCTTGAAATTCCTTAAAATCATTTGAAAAATCTTAAAACTCCAAGCAACGCTGAGTAAATTTCAGCTAGGAAGTAAATAAAAATAAAATGATTTTAGGAATTTTTTTTGATATTCTTGATCCCATAAATGTATGAAAATAAATTTAAAAAGTAAAAATTAAAGAGTATATAATTTTTTTTCTCTGAAACATACTAAAAATAATTTGATTCTTTTTGCGTTAAATACTTTTTCCAGATAAATAATTTTATTATTATTGTAGGAGCATAAAAGAAGACTTAAAAATCGTATAAAATTACCTAAGTTTCTCTTTCCGGATTGTTTTTGTAACAAACTGAATTGGGAACGCGGTTATGTGACAGTTGAATGGGAAAGAATGTCACAATTGCAGAAGGGTACGCTCGAGTGACATTTAAATAGAAGAAATCTGCAATTTTAGCCGAAACAAGCGATTCGCGTGTACAATCGGTTGCGCTTGAACCAACATTTCCGGGTAGAGAAAGAGCCAGCACTGGGGTTTGTATTTTGTGTGTGCCTTCGCGTGTTTCCTGAAATAATTGGTTTGCCTGAATTGATTTGGTCTGTTAGCATCGCTTTGACCCTTACTCGCGCTGAATTGAAAGCTTATCGCACATAACACTGATCGATTTATCCAAGTGTTTTCATTAAACTGTCATTATTCAAACTAGATTCGTGCGTCCTCGTAATATCTCCATTACCCGATACAGTATTGATTTAACGATAGATAAATTAATTTCGCTAAAATAATCATATTGCATTTCGAGTTTCCATCACATTACAAAATCAAGTAATTAATCTACACAATTTGGATAATTTTCGTACCATAATTTTCGTGTTTGTTGATTTATGCTCACACTAAAGACTTGTCTCTTGGCTCCCTGCTTTCTTCCTTCTATCATTTTTTCCTTTTGCAGAAATTTGAATTGTCGTCCAAACGGGCGCGTTATTAAAACAGACATCCAGGCTAAGACAAAGGCCTACCATTGCCGATTGTGAGTGGTAGAGTTCTTCGCACGTCTGCCCCTGCCAGAGCTTTAGCTTCTCCTCAATCTACCCCTGTCTGGCCTCCACAGTCAGGATTTGAATAATCGTGAATGCTAGGCAGCTGTGCATGTTGCAGGAAGCTCATTAGGCATGGCCCGAGGTATTCTGGCCCTTGCTTCCTTGCAAGCACGGCACGCCATCTAGAATCTAGAGTCGCCTCTGTACCACCACTGCACCGCAAAGTTCTGTCATTTCCCTGTTCATCGACAATCAGAAACCGACCCAGACGTTTCTGGAATTCCGTTTTGGTCCCTTTGTCTCTTGCATGTATTTTTAGGATACAATCATGCTATCATAATGTGTCTCTATCCGCTTGCTAAAATATGCTTCCTGAAGAGAGTATGCAGAGAGCTTCCTGCATTTTAATACGATTAATTTTAATACGATTATTACGATATTTTCACTAATTCCTCTGCTTTTCCACACAGAAATATTTCGCTTGTTGTGCCATGAACTTTAATTGAAATGTTTGCGTAACTGACTTGTGCTCATAATTTAATATCCACGAGTTATGGTAATTATTTTATATGTATATATAAATGTAATAAGAAACCTTCTTTGAAAAGAAGATTAATACTTCTACTTGTATATTATGAAATGATGATTTTGGTCTTACCTTCGATTTTAAAATTCAGAATCTGAAGATCAGGGATGAGAAACTCTGAAACAAAACAAGAAAAGTCTATAAACAACAAAAAACGTAAAAAAAACTATTAATCCGCGTGCAGTTATCTTGTCTGTGGTTTGAATGTGGCGGAATAAAGTTTTGAGGCCGGAATTTCCGGTATAAAATTATGCCCAACCGGTTAAGTCGCGACCTACGTTCAATGCGAGTCGCTCCTCCTGTGCTCGCATAAAATTACGACGCTTTATGACGGAAGTCACTCCCCATTCTTATTGCGACTTGCTCGAGTTCAAATGCAAATTTGAAACGAGCGCGCCCCGTTCGTGCACAACTTACTCCCGTATCGCGCGACTGTTGCACGTGGGACTCTACAGAAAGTTAGAAGTTTGATAAGCGAAACGTTGTGCCCACTTGGGACGAGGACTGACGAGTCAAACTAAAAGAGACTTTCTTTCCTCCTTGACTTCATGATCAGTCGCATAAAATACAAAAAGTGTCTGCAAATGGGATTTCAATTGCCTCCTCCTTCCTCTTCTCTGATCTCTATTTTTTCCCCTACAACCAAGTAAATATACACAAACAAAAATCCACACTAAAAAGAAAGCCTTAATGCTTAAATGGTAGTTAATTGAGTCGATATTAATTTCTCTAAGTCTTCGAATTAAAGAATAATAATTTTCAAGTGGAAGTTGAAAAGTCCTTAAAAAGGAATCACATCGTTTTTGAATGACATTCTTTATAATTGCAGTACTTTCAGAGACTCTTGTGATTATAATTCGTGGCGTGCATTTTCCATACAGAGTTATTTTTAAATTGAAGATTGAATTACATTTTTATCTTGTCTGGCAGAACGTACAGGGAATTTTTCGTAAAAAAACACGTAATTAACAAAGAGACACGTGAAACAATGCTTCAATTTAAAAGAATGAGAACTGGACTTTGTAACTTTAGAGACAAAGTACAAATCTGCTTTGATATTTTAAAAGCACATTTTCATATTTTCAATTTACAGAAACATGTTAGAGCAATTTCGTATTTTTTTTTTTCATTATTTTACCAGATTTAAATGTGACGTCTAGCCATATCTGGATTTTACTACTAGTTCTTATTGGAAATTTTTTCGTAACATGAAAAAAATGTAAGAATGTAATATTAAGAGTACTCAGTAGTAAAAGTCTGATTTTGTTAGACGTGATCTTAAAATAAAATATGCACATTAATATGCAATCGGTGTCCTAATTTATGGTAATTGCAATGCATTGAACAAACGTGATTTAGGAAGCGCAAATAAAATATAAATTAAGTTGAAACGAAAATAAAATTAGAAAGTGGTAGAATTATTTAAATATTTAGAGACTGAAATAAATCCAAGTTCTTAAACTTAGTCTCAGCACGTTTTATGGAGATCGTCAGTCTGAGAAATAAAATCAGTTCTCCGAAAGTATCACTCGCCTGATCGGTTCCGCAGTTTTACTACTGGTTAGCGAAGGACCCTTCTCAGTTGCAATGTACGTTCTTGCTCTTACAGCTTGTACCCTGAACGATCATCAGGAAAAGAAACGTCAAGTAATCTTTGCTAGTTATTGCCTCTTTCCGTTCGAGTAAACCTTGACGCTGCAGAAAAGCAGTCCTATAACGATAACCAATAATTGAACGATCCAATAATTGAAAGCAAACATTACAATAAATTCTATTTGCTGAAAGACTGACGATTCATATTATGTAGTTACCAGGGGTTGAAATTAAAGAGGTTAAAATCAAAAGGTTCAATCAAAGATTTCTTGAATTGAATTTAAGCTTTTCCCAAGATTTGAGTGGCGATTCTTCTTTAGAGATACTTTTATAAAGTTTTCATTGTCGAGCTTAAACATAATGCGATTTGAATTCACATCAAGCTGAAAATTGTAATGCGGGTACTTTTCAGTTGAAAGAAAAAGTTTTGTCGTCGTTTGAGTCGTTTCACTGGCACTCAATGCTTTCTCGGGAAAAAGTATACACGAGTCTGGTATAATTACTTTGAAATACCCCGAGGCACATCTTGGCGACTCTGATGAGTTTCTACTTGAAGCAATGATCCCTAAAGAAGACTTCAAGAAGGGTACATATCGAGTGAGAATTTCTTGAACAAGTATTCAGCACCGCGAAAAGAAAGTCTCATAATGACTTCTATCTTCATAAGGATTCATTGATATTCGATTGGTACAGAATTTCCGTAAATTTGAAAAATCTTCAGGATTTTAAGTCGGCATTCTAAATGCCTTGGTGTACTGATATTTTATATGGAGAAATTCATAATTTACTTGTAATATTATTCAATTTCTTTTCTGTAAATGTATAGAAAGAGTTAAAGAAAGTTAAAGAAATTTGTTAAAGAAAGTTTTAAAGTTGACGAATATTTTCTTTCTAATTAAAACAGATGTCAGTCAATGAAAATTACTTGTTAAAGTGGCCACGGCATTTTGAAACGCAATGAAGCGGCATTGCGTACAGGAGCCCAGAAATTTAATTAAATACCTTGAATAGTATTGGCCGAAGGCCAATCCTTTCCCCTCCGTTTCTACGAAACTCGATTCTTCTCTGGATAAACTGTTCAACTACAGAAAGCAAGCATAAAGAAGTTTCGGGTTGAATAAAATATTTAAGTTATTACTTAAGTTTTCTCACATTGTGAATTTGGAAAATATTAGAATAATAAAAAACAATGAGTCTTTTTTAAATGACAACGTAATATATTTAAACTGAACAAAATATATTTTTGACATTTTTTACAATTGTAAATAATGCGTATTGTGTTCGATATTAACTCGGATGAAATACTCTATACATTTTTCATTGGAAAATAAAACTAAATTTAGAGCAAATATTTTCGATAATTAAACCTAGTTCGATGAAAGCAATATACACACAATTTATACAAAAACAAATAAAAATTTCAAATATGTTCGAGATTAAATTAATATATTGCAACTATATCGTAATTAATTACTCTAATTACTTTTATATGTAAATAATTTTAGAGAAAGTATTGTAATTTTAAAATATAATATTTTTTATATGTATTGCAGTTTATAATGTTAACGTAATTGAAGTTCTTTAAATCATTGTATGTAGAGCATATGTCAGGAATTTGATGTATTCCAATATTAAACACGATCTCGTAAATAACAACACTAAAATTTATTTCCGAAATTAGCAATTTCGATGCATAAATAGTGAAACGTTTTCCGATTGTAGGAATAAATAAATCAATCATGAATAAATAACATTTAAGTCTTTTTTTTCGTTTCTATAAAGTAATTGAATAATTTTGTTACTAATA
This sequence comes from Synergus magnus, assembly GCA_032275165.1. Taxonomy (NCBI): domain Eukaryota; kingdom Metazoa; phylum Arthropoda; class Insecta; order Hymenoptera; family Cynipidae; genus Synergus; species Synergus magnus. The sequence goes on along the minus strand of JAUESH010000044.1, from coordinate 4,142,025 downwards.
TTGTTGAACATTTTTACGATGTGCTGGTATAAAGTTATTCTTTAATCTCAGTGTAGTTTTAAATCATCTTTTCTGAACTACTTCTAATTCGTTTCATATATAAAGAATTTTAAATGTGTAGTCTTATAATTTAATTAAACGGGGTTCTTCTGTGCGGGAATTTAAGGAAATCCGGGAATTGTCCGAGAATTGAAAAAAAACTCCTGGAAAATCCAGAAATGGTCTTTGTTTTTATTTCTGATGCATTTCCAGTTTGACAAAACTTTTCCAGTTAATCGATCAAAATATTTTTATTGGACACTTGCAACTTTTGTTAAATCTCTTAAAATCTTTCAAATTATCCCTAGCAATTAGTTAAAATTACGTAAATTTTTAGAAATCTTGTAAAATTTCTTGAAAATCCTTGATCTCTTCTGAATTTTTTTGAAATCCCTTCAACTTCTTTAAAATCATTAAAAATCTTTCGAAACTCGAAATTCGCTAAAATCGATTGAAATCTCTTAAAATAGATCAAATTTTCTTAAATCCTTTAAATTTCTTGAAAACCCTTATAATTAAAAAAAAATGTATCTCTTGAAATCCCTTCAAATATATTCAAATCTTTTAAAACAACTTTTAAATAACTCGCTTGAAATTCTGTAAAATCATTAAAAATATCTTCAAATCTTATGAAATTTCTTGCAAATCTTAAAACCTTTTTGAATGCATTAAAAATTCCTTGAAATTCCTTAAAACAGCTTAAAATCCTTCTAAGCCTTTTGAAATTCCGCTAAATCTTTAGTAATTCTTTAACATCACTTGAAATTTCTTCAAAATTTCTTAAAATTCCTTAAAATCCTTTAAAGCGGGAAAAATGCAGGAATTGTCCGGGAATTTCGTGGATAAAATTTAATAGACACCCTGTTAAAGAGTCTCTTGATTTATTGAAAAGTTATCGAAGCCTTATTCACCTACATAGGCCAGGCTGATTGCGAATACCAAACCAGACCTGGGAATTCTCTTGCATAAGTGAATGTGCAATGTACATTGTGTAAATGTGTAAATAGTATGTAGTGAGCCTCAGATGAAGTTCAACATGAGCCACATCTTCCCTGAAAATGGTGTACATGGAGTCTAAGTGAAAGTCGAGGGTTTGAGATTCTCTTCTCCTCCTAAGGCTCTGCTCTCTATGGAGCTATTAGCTAAACAATCATCCGACTCACTAAATGCTCTGAAACGCTATTACGCGCATGGTTGGTGGCCCGGGTTTTCTGGTAAATAATAAAATGTGCAAATGGTGGCGCGTGAGTAAGCAGAAAAATTCGCGGGATGCACGTCAGCTGGGCAAGAAAGAGTGAGCGAAATGAGAAAGAAGGGAATGAGGTGTGGAGGAGGTTTGAAGAGAAAGGGATGAAATGGTGAATAAAAAAAAAAAAAAAACGAAAGAATCACGGACCACTGCGCGCACTTGGCTCGGCTGACCATAGCGTCCTCGTTCTACTGCATAAGCGCGCCACCACGTGTAATCCGCATATGGCTATAGATCGTTGCGTTTGCAGTTTGCCAGAGTCCAAACTCTCCTGCACGCTAATATAGCCGGATGTGAATTCTGAAAGGGTGCTGGATGGCATTCTTCGTAAAATATGAATTGATATCGAGGATTTTATCTCTTGAAACAGTTCAATGCATGCAACTTTAACTATAATAAAAATAATGTTCAGTTCATTTGTTGATGAGTGAATACGGTTGATGGGTTAGTTAATAATAATTTCTACACTGTTACTTCTTCTCCACTATTCTAAAATAGTTCTAGGGGCTTCTAGGTTGATAGAAAGAAGGGGTGTACTTCCGTCTAACCCCAACTTTCTCTAGAGCCACCTTTTCTTTCATTCTGTACTCTTTTCGGAGAGCCAGAGCCACAACACTCCAAAGCCATTATCGTTACCTCCAGCGTGGGTAGACACTTTGCGAGACTCTGGTATTTTTCAAATACAAAACATTCCGCGCATCGCCGGATGTTACGCCTGCAGTTGTACTTGATTCTTTCCGGACGTATGCGTGTTTCTGTGCCGAGAAAAGACAATGAGAGAATGCAGAGGAGGATCTTTTGTTTTCGGGGGCGGCGGGCAAGTGAAAATGATATATTTTTCTGGAGTTGCTAGTGGTGTAGCCATAACTTAGCATGAAACGCGAAAATTGAATTGCGTATTAGAAAATGTGTTTTCCTGGCGAAGAAAAGTGCACATGGGAATACTTTATAGGAATAAACTTGTTGAGAGCTAAAATTTCTTATATCGTTATTACTACTGTGGAAAAATAGATTTAATATTCGTATTGGCTAACAGTTCTGGTCAAACTTGCTAATTTTTAATCAAGAATTTAGCATGTCTCTGCCAGAGTTGTTATCAAAGTTCCTATTAATTTCGTTTCTTATTACTCTTTTCCTTCCTTTCATCCAGTAGTTAGTCACGAACCAAAGTACGCTCAGTCTGAACTAATCATTTTATACCACGAGTCGAGTATTGCAACTTTTTATATTTTTGCCTGAAATGAAGAGAAGTAGGTAAATATAAAGAGCAGAGATGATTTCATTTCTTTTAAATTTTTTTACGTCAAGAGAGATCAAAAAATTACCTCTCAACATTATAAAAGTTTTAATGAAAGTTTGTATCTATAGAAAATCTGCCTCTCAAAGAAATATATGCTTCATCGCACTCAAATGTGAACATAATACTTCATTTCGACTTCATAACCACGTTTTCCTCAGATTGAGGCTGAATGAATGTGTGGATTGGAAAACTATACTAATTGGAATTACAAAAAATTTCGCACCCATTTTGCGATTGGATTTCACCATCGGTTACTCGCGAATGAACAAAATTGATCAAGCAATTTGCTTTCGCGTTATAATTCATTTGGAGGACTTGTGAACGATTTCAAATTCCAAGTAATTTCTGTTAGTGGAGTTAGCTGATTTCAATAAGTTAATAGCAGCAATACACATTTTTCGCTGAAATTTAGATTTAAAAAATTATTATAATAGTTATGCTGGATATTTTGAAACTATATAGGAGGTAGGATAAAGAGATTTAAGTTCATTGTATGGCTAATGCTGAAAAGATGGGGAAAATATAGCTGGCAGTCGACATATCGACAACGAAAAGGGACAAATCCTACTTTGTTGAAGAAAAAAAAGTAAAGCCTCCCAGAAGTTTATTATCATTATTTGTCCACTGAAAAAGCCTTTGGACTATGTGGACTACCTCCCAGTGGAATAGTGTCCTCTCTGATATCAGATAATCCGGCAAACGCAAGCGACAAAGTCGCACAGTCGCGCTTATATCCTGTTTCAGAGGTTGGAAGCTTGCTTTTCTATCATTTTGAATACCTCCTCTCCTTTTCAAAAGTAAAACTCCTTCAATTTTTCTCTAATTTTTTAAACAAATTTTTGAACCACTTACACCGAAAAAATTAGTATTTTCTCATAGGTTTGATAAAAAAAATTTCCAGTTTTGAACTACGGGAAGTTGGAAAATTCACTTTTTGTTAAAAAAGAGGTGTTCTTTAATTTCTGAGGGATGCTTTTGAACTTTCATATACTTTTTCATTTTAAATATTACTTTTTTTGACCATTTTCTACGGTATTTAAGCAAAAGTAGACATTTTTTTTTATCAAACCTGAGAAAATATGAACTTTTTACGGAGGGGGTTGTTGAAAAAACTGTTAAAAAAATTCGAGAAAAATAGCTAGTTGTTTTTTCACAAAATAGAAGCTTTTTTTTGGGGGGGAGGGGGGTCTTAAAAAATCAAAGAAACCATTTTTTTGAGCCATCCTATTTTTCATTCGTCGGATTTTTGCCACTTAATGGAAACAAAGTTGTCAATCTGATTGTTTTCAATGCTTACTAAAGTCAATTAGTAAACGAATCGGCACTATTTCATTAGTAGCTTCTTACTAATTCAGATTGAGAGAGGATAAAATGGTTAACCTTTAATACATCGTTAGGATTAAATATCAAGTTTTAGTGCAAATATGTAAAGAAATATATCTGCACTAAAAGTTATACATATTTAATTGATCTTTACTAATGATTTATTAAAAATCTGATATTGTATCTAAATATTTGGTTACCAAGTTTGAATAGAAACAATTTATTTACTTCTTCTAAGGTGGTGGACTAACAATAGTTTCTTGCGAAATAATACGGTGCCTCGTTTTAGTATTCAGTGACAAGAGCTTTAGAATCACGGCTGAAAAGAAACGTTGTTTCAATTAAAATTTTTGCCATTCGTCTTAGTGTTGGTGTAGTATATTCCAGCAGAATAATATAAGTATTCTTTTATCGCAAAAATCTAGAATGTGTGTTCTTTATCGACAAATAACTCTTTTGTACTTAAAAAACGTTTATTCGGTTATGCGAGCTGTATATATTTGAGTTTATCAACTCGCTCTTCATGCTAAATTGCTTACATTCGTTTGATAGCATTCATTGCTCGATCTGTCTGTATTGAATTTTGCAAACATTCCATTTCACTGATTTTTTTGTTACATTTTCCACTACAGTAATTTCAGTCAATGACCAACTATATGCATACTTCACGTTCGACAAAAATACCGAGAATGACTAGAGAAAAGTTTGTAAAAGGAAAAATTAGCTAGAGATGGAAAGTATGCTCTTTCAATTGAAAGAAATGTGCTACACTGGATATTAAAAAAATATTTTTAAAATATAAAAGATAATTGAAATCTCTGGGAAGAATATACTTTTAAATTTTGTAAATAATTTTGATGAGTAAATTTATAGATTTAATGGGAATTTTTGATGAAATCATCCCATCTTCTAAATGTAAGTAACCCTGTTTATGAAGGTTCAAGTTCTTTTTTTTTCAGAGAAGTTTCTAATAAAATTAAGTTAAACTGACTTTAATGAATAGAATTTATCTTCCTTTGAAGCGAAATAGTTTAGGAAGCCCTTGGGATGTAAGGGATATATTGCGACTATAAGACACAGGACAGTAGGAAATTCTCAGTTTACTGAAGCAATCTCTCGCGCGGCTATATGGGGCTGCTGATTGTGAATTGGGGTTGAGGATACTGGACGGAAAAAGAAGAACATAGACGTCGGTGTCGACAAGAGGGTGGGAAGGTATAAAGGGTTAGGGGGTGGGGGGGTTAGGGAAGGTCGACTGGTCCATGGAAGTGGATTCGTGTTTGGACTTTCAACCCACTCCCGAGTTTACTACAAGGATACGATATGTGTTCCAATGTATACAACTATACATGTATACATTGGATGTCTACACATGTGTGGTTACGTAGATGCTACTAGGTGACTGAATTCACTTTCAAGGAAGCGAAGCGTCGTTCATTAGTGGTGAAAAAAAAGAGTGCAGAGCTTAGCCGACCTGGCACGCAGAAAATCTGGACCGCTATTACTCTTCCGTATCGAAGGAGCTCGCTGATGCATCAGATTTTTCAATGTATATGATGCAACTGCTGGATGCAGTCGCGAAATATCGCTTTGGACATTGATGACTGGAGACACATTATTTATTAGAGGAGATATTCTAGCCTAGCTTCCTTTTCTTCATCGATCTCTTCGGTACCCGCGGATCCTTCGATATTTTTTTGTAAAGTCGAATTAAACTTTAAAAGCTTTAACGCCGATGAGGGAGTACTAGGCATTGTTAGATTTAGCTCAAATTTATACCACATAATTTCTTCTTCAAACGGAACACATTTTTTTGAGAGACCCTTGAATGTTTTGAAGTTTATGCTTTTGCTAATAATTTTTGAACCACCCGACTGTACATAAATTAGCAAAAAATGGGATTTGATGAGTTTTTCTTCTATTGTTCACAAATTTAGCTAATGATGAATATCCATTTTAGGAAGTCACATCTCAAAGAAAAACTTTCTTTAAAAGCACATGCTTTCACATAAGACTCATAAATAAATTTGATTTGCTAGAGGTCTCGAGTAAGTGCAGCAAATAGGAAGTCGGTAGTTCCAAGATATTGCCTATTCAATATGTTTTGGAGAAATATGACTCCTCTACTAGTAAAACTTGAAAAGTTCTGCGTCGTGAAAATTCAACGAGTGGGATCAGATGAAGCGATTTTCAATCGTACGCGAAAGGGAAATTTCAGTTTTTCCATAGGAATGGTTGCATTCCGAGTGTAGAGTGGATTCTTGACTGATGTTAAAGCTCCTCGAGCGTTTCTCGAGAGAAGTAGAGAAGTGTATACACCCCAGGATGGTGTGAACCTTCTGGCGCCGGTCGGGTATCGGCTCACGAGCTCACAAGGCCCACCCCCGCGGGGGAAAATGCTAGGAAAAGCAAAGCCCTATTCCTGCTGCAACGTGGAGCAGAGAAAGGAGAGAACAGTCGGGGAACGACACGTACAGAGTGCGGCAATTTCGTGCAATACCGCCGGCATACCGGGCGCTCCAGGAATGTGGCTTAGCATTTTCCAGCTGCCGCGACCTGGGTACAGACTACAGACCTCTTTGCGTATATTCTATTCGAAGTAGCAGAGCATCCGTCAGTGGGGTTTATATCTCGACATTATCGTTCCTCGTTATTCTAACGGACTAATGACGCTCTCTAAATCCAACGATAATTCCCACAAGCGCTCAAAATTCCAGTGCATTAGCTCCTTATTTTGTTACTAGGATTATCAGACGCGCGATATGCGTGCGTTTCACTCCTTTGTCTTTAGGCCACAATCATTTTTAAAATTATTGTTTTAAAATTATTCTTAAGGAACTATTTATAAATTATATCACGTTTTTTATGCTTCTCAACTCCTTTACTAATTCTAGCATATAAATTCCAAGTTTTTTCACTTCCAAACAGTGTAATTTATGAATGGTTTTTAATTACACTAGCAAACCAACTGAGCGCGATTATTTTTTTTCCTCTTACAATTTCAAGTCATTTAAAAGCCAATCTGGTTTGAAATAACAATGAAAGAGAAATTTTCGAGACATTTCGTTATACCACAATTTTTTAGAGAGGAATTTCAATAGGTTTCTAGGAATTTTATGGGATTTTGACGATTTTTAAGTAATTTTTACGAAATTGAAAAAAAAAAAAAAAAAAATATATACCTATTTGAAATAAATTCAGTCTATTTTAATTTTAAATGATTACAATTTATCTCTAAAATTGTTCAGATAATTTCACAAACTGAACCTATATAATAAACTGTCAAACCTATTGACAAAAAAATCATTAGACAAAAGAGCGCGATAAGCGAGCGGAACGAAGGAGTTTCAATGTGAAAAAAGTTGAATGAATGAATGAATAAAAAGATTATTACAGTTTTCCACTTTATCTTGCTTTGTCATTCACTGAAAAAATTGTTTTCTGCCAATTACAGGAAAGTAATAATGATTCGTGACTTCTACACTTCTATTTTATTTTTGGGTCGAAGTTGTTGTTCTTGTCGTTCCAATTTCATTAAACTCAGAGAAATTAAATCCGTCGTTTCTAGTAGACCTTGAACCAACAAGTTCGTTACTTTTAGCGTACACTGGTTGAGCATTACTGTCTGGAAACGTGGGACGACGTAAACTCTTAGAGTAATAAATTACGAAGCGCAAGCCCTTAAGGATTAAAAAGCTAAATTTCCTTGTGCATGATCCTGTGAAACGGAAACCATAAAATTGGCTAGCTTTGCTACTTTTAAACAGTGGATCGTAGTCTCATCTTCCACTGTGCATAATGTGCATATATATATACAGATATACAAAATGAAGATTTATCGGTATGATTTATTCCTTAATGACTGCAATTAAATTCCTCAAAACCTGTTTCGTTTTTATGCAAACTTTTATGTTTATTAAATTTAAATATTAATTCTCTTTTTAGAACTCTTTACATTAAAACTCCACAAAATATCGTTATATTCCTCCTTAAAATTATTTAAAATCCCATGAAATCTCATGAAATCCTTTAAAATTTTTGAAAATTCCAATAAATTTTGCAAAATTCTTTTAAATTCCTTAAAATTATTCAAAATCCTATTAAATCTCTCAAAAGTTTCTAAAATTACTTAAAATGACACGAAATATCGTTAAATCCTTTAAAATAAATCAAAATTCCATAAAATGTCATGAAATCTCCTAAAATTCCTGAAAATTCAATGAAATTTTGTAAAATTCCATAAAATTACTTACAATCCCACAAAATATCGTCAAATTTCTTAAAACTATTCAAAGTCCCATGAAATCTCATTAAATCCCTTAAAATTTCTGAAAATGCCAATAAATTTGAAGGGTCACGGGGAAAAACGATCATTTTCACTTTTAAAAAAAATGATATAAGAGCTTATTACTTATTAATTACAGCTTATTACTGATAGATTCAAATTTTTTCTATTTGTTATTGTTAAATAAGGAGTTTAGGAACAAGAATATATAATTCATTACCTTGTTTTATATTTGTGACTCCTGTGTAAAGGATCAAAACTTTTAAATCGGATTATTTACAAAAAGTGACAATTATCGTTTTTCCCCGTGACCCTTCATTTGTTAAGATCCTTTTAAATTTCTTAACATTATTCAAAATCCCATGAAATTTTCATTAAAGCCTTCAAGATACCTAAAAATCCAAGGAAATTTCGTAAAATCCTTTTAAATTTCTGAAAATCACAATAAATTTCATAAAATTCCCTGAAATACCGTGAAGTCCTTTAATATTTCTAAAATTTCAATGAATATCGTAAATAACTTCGTATTCTCTGTCTTAATATAACTTTTTTGACAGCAATCGTTTTGCTAACGAAAATAATCTTTCAAATTTGGCATATTCACACAATCCGCGCAATTTCCAAAAAGCCAATCACGCTTTCGACAAAAATGTCTTCGATATTTTCAAGATATCTGGTAACATCACTTTTTTAAGATATCATAGTAATATCTGCAGTATTCCGCCTCGGTGCATAAACAATATATGAAACCAGTAGAAAATGTACCTTCAAGGATATTATGTTTTAAGCAACCTCTTTTTAATCCTATCTGCTAAGTACACAAAGCAAAGCACTTCTTTTAACAGGCAAAAGAACAAATTTACCGCGTTTCATTACTGCTGTACACATTTGAGCGAAAATATAAGCTCGAGAATGAAAAGTGCGCTCTTTTCTGGCGAATTGGCCATATACCACGTTTTGAAACGTGACGCCTTAACTGATCGTATACACTTGATGACAGTATATAGAGGCGCAAGAGCGATCTTTAAGGGATGATAGGTGAGGCGAGAAAATGAAAAAGAATTCGTCATTTCCTTGGCAGAGCAAGATTTTATGATACTCTGCAGCGAAGAAGGTTGTAGATCGTTTCATCGTAGCCATAATTCTCGAATATACGTGCGATAGTGGGATGTCAATATCTTTCGAGCGTGTTCGCGCTTTAACAAGTGTAGACCGGACCCGTAAGGCGTTTACCCTGCATTGAGACACCTGCATAGTTGCATGCATACCCTATACCTTCCTTCCATGAAAGTATGAGTGTCCAAGCAATAGCTGCACTTCTTGTGCTTTTCCAGAATGGTTTACGTAAAAGGGCGCAGCTAGAAATTTTATTACCAACGTTGAGAGTTACGGTCAGTATTATCGCGCGAAAATGGATGAGGTGTTAATTCAATTTACGTGCAGGAAATGCTTCGAGTTCGACGAGTTTAGTTTTCTTGCAAGGTATATTGCAGTTGCTTTACTGAAACAGGTATTTTTATGTACACTGAGAAGAATCATACTGAGGCAAAGAAATATCGGTTCGATGCATCAAACGGCGAATTCATTAGCCTGTAATTATACGTAGGTCACTCCGAAAGTTTTGTCATTAGGAATATTTTAGGTATGCTAGGTGGATTACGCATATGTATTTCAAAAATTTGATGTTTCTATGGACGACAGCAAAAATTAGAACGAAAAAATATTAATTTGTTTATTTCAGGCATCATTTAAAATTTATCAAGTGTATATGAAAAGAAATAAATCCATTTCTTTTAGTAAACTTGATAAATTGTAAATGATGCCTGAAACAAACAAATTAATATTTTTTCGTTCTGATTTTTGCTATTGTTTATAGAAACATCAAATTTTTGAAAAACATATGCATAATCCATCTGACATACTTAAAACATTCCTATTGACAAAATTTTCGGAGTCACCCTCGTATAATGCATACCTTTACCGATGAAAAATGTATTCCATTAATTACTTCTTTATTGATTTAATTATAGATTTATTGACGCTTATGAAAAAGTATTAGCTCTATTTTATGATAAAATTTCAGAGACTATTCTCGGTTTGCAAGTTTTCTAGTCTGTGACTCAGCTAAGTATTCAAAAAATTCGCGCGAACAAATTCTGAGAATAAAAAATGAGAAACTTGTTCCAAGCTCTTTTACATTTAAAATCGTTTAACTTTTTTGCCTGAAATAACAAAGCAAGGTGAACATTTACAAACTTTACTTAAATTTAAAACATGGGAATTTGGTTTCGATTTAGGGAGGAAAATGCTGCATTATTGCAACCTGCATTATTCAGAAGCAGACCCTTGCATCTCATTTACTCAAACCCTTCATTTACTCAAACCCTCAGTTACTCAAACACTTATTTTTTCTTACCTCTTCATTGCACTCCAGCCCTTATTTTTTATCGTTCAATTTCATCTCCATTACTGTTTGTCTTGATAATACCTCATTGCTATCGTTTTCTTCTCCTCAATGTTAAGCCTCTCGTCACAACCAGAAAATTCTTTTTACAGGTTTAATTTATGAGAAAATGCATCTCATAAAAGAGCCAGTAATTTTCACAAATGATAGAAATTCTTTAGAAAAATTGTTAAAAATGTCACGATGATGAAAAGCTGCGAATATGTAAGCAGAGAGAAAGTCAGTCACATCTTCTTTGAAGTTTCTTGTAAAATATTTTCACATTTTTCAGAAGCCTTCTTACCTCGCCTCTCTTTACAACGTTTCACTTTTAACATGATATAAAAAGGAAACATTTTTTTTCTCTTGGTTTTGTATTTTATAGATTGAAATATTCTTTATTCTTCTTACAATATTTCACTTTCGGCACATATCTATTCACACATAAATATTGTGAATTTGCTTTGCTTCCTTCAATCCAGATACCTACTGGCGTTTTTAGTGATTCGAGATGCGAATAGGAATATAAAAACTGCGCATATCACAGTGTTAAACTATTATATCCGGATACGAAGATCGTTTATCGCTTTCGCTACCCGGGGAAAGTATAAAGCGTCAATGCCATCCGAGTGTATGCGTTTTATGGCGCGTTCAGTTTTTTCACAGAATTTACGCATTTCACAGAAAGTGTCGACTACTAGCACTTCGGCGATAATGCCTTCCTTCACTATCAGCTTTTTATATGAAATCGGCGATTGGGTGGAGATCGATTGTTACTGCTCGATCCAACATTTCTGCTTCTCGTTTATCTAATCAAAAATATTGGATGATGAAGGCTTCGAACTTTAAGATTTAAAATGGTTTCAATTCAGCTGATTTTTACGATTTCATTACATGATACGGTCTTAGGGTAATATTTAATATTTAATTTATGTTTGATTTTTATATTATCTTATATACATATTTTTGCTGCGGAAAGTGCATTTCCGTATTGAAAAAAATTTTCCGGATAATCAATCAAAATATTTTTATTTAACACTTGTAACTTTTGTTAAATCTCTTGAAATTTTTTGAATTTTCAAATCCTTTAAAAAGAAACTTTAAAATCCTGTAAAATTTTTTTAAAATCCTTATACTCCTCTGAATTTTTTTGAAATCCCTTCAACTTCTTTAAAGTCATTTAAAATCTTTCGAAATTCGCTAAAATCAATTGAAATCTCTTGATATCTTTTAAAATTTCTTTAAATCCCTTTAAATTCTTTAAAATTACTTAAAAATCTTGAAATCCTTTTATATCTTTTTCAAATCTCTTAAAATTCTTTAAAATCTCCTAAAATCCCTTGACATTCTTTAAAAATCTTTCAATCTTTTTAGTTCTCTTATAATTCTTCGAAATTCCTTTTTATCACGTAAAATCTCTTGAAGTCCCTTGAAGTTTTTTTTTAAATCATCACCATATCTTAAAAACCTTTAAATTTTCTTAAATCCCCTACAATCTCTTTACAATATTCGATTTTTTTTAAATGTCTTGAAATCTCTTAAAATTCCTTCAATTTCATTGAAATATTTTTAAATAACTTTTAAATAACTCGCTTGACATTCTTTGAAATTACTAAATGGCTGGAAATCTCTTGCAAATTCTAAAACGTTTTTGAATTCTTTACAAATTCCTTGAAATTCTTTAGAATCTTAAAATCCTTCTAATTCTTTTGAAATCCCGTCAAATCTTTAGTAATTCTTTAAAATTACCCAAAATCTCTTAAAATTCCTTAAAATCCTTTAAATCATTTTGAATCGCTTAAATTCCCTTGAAATTCCTTAAAATCACTTGAAATCTTGTGAAATTGCTTGAAAATCATTAAATTCTTCTTCACTCTTTAAAAATCCCTTCAAATTCTCTGAAATCATTAAAAATATCTTGAAATTTCCTAAAACACTCTTCGAAATCTCTTCAAATTCTTTAAATCTTTTTTAATCGATTTAAATCGTATGCATTTCAATATAATCATTAAAATGTCTTGAAATTTTATGAAATCTCTTGAAAATCTTAAAACTTCTTAGAATTCTTAAAAAATTCCTTGAAATTACTTTCAATCACTTAAAATACAAACAAAAATGCAGGATTCGTCCGGGAACTTCGTGGCCAAAATTTAATAGACACCCTGATTAGAGAAAGAGATGTTCTGGCTTTTTGAAGGAATTAATGAAATTGGCAAACCATTATAATATCTTCTTGATACGATGCGTTGGCGACATATTTACTTTACTGCCATATCCCTTGGAATATACTATGTGATAATAATTTTATAGAGTTGATGGGATTGATCCCTTATTCAATATTGTCTGACACTTCTCGCCTCGTGGTCGCTGCTTTTCCGCGATATTTTCTCGGATGCAACATCAGTGAAGATAAAAAAGTGTTTTATCAATTTTCATGTCCCACAATGGCCGTCAGTTTATTTTCGCACAAAATACTTTGTCAGTTTCCAGCACCGGATATAGTAACGAATTACGTGGTTGGACCACTAAGTGTAGAATAGTGCGTGTAACACTGTAACATGTTTACTGTGGCATTTTCAGTACTAACTGCCGTACCGACAATACAGTGCCAAAGTGCTCTCTTTTACGATAGGTTCGACTTTATATATGCCAAGTATAACGGTGTGTTCTTTGAAAGCCACAGCAGCGTCCATAATATTTCGCTGGTAGAGAAGACTAGGTTTATGGAGAAAGTTCCTGACGGTCGTGCGCTCAATTTAAGCTAACCAATCGCATTGGTCCCGTTTCTAGCAGAAAATGATAAAACCTTAAGGTAAGGGAAGTTTCTCCTCTGATGTTAGATAGCAAGTGCACCTTTGTGATTAATATGGCTATCGACGAACTCGAAGGGAGGAGATATCGAGCAATTCCGTTACGATTCTTCTTTAGCTTTTAGATTCTTTCTTACAAGAAGCTCAAGTTGGTTAAACTGTCGGCGAATATGCTCTAGAAAGCTGTTCAAAGTACATCATATCGCTATTGTATAAAGAAACTCGGTCCGATATTATACAAGATGTATATTGGAAATGTTGAAAAGATCTTCAAAGAAAAATCATTTATTGATAATGCTTCTTGTTTCTGAATTACTGTATCTTCGCAAATTCAATTTATTACGTTTTCGATTTTTTGAAAGATACTTCCTTCTGTATAGGTGGAACTTTCACAGAAATTTCGTGGAGTTTTCTTCTCCGAGTATAAAGCGTTTTATTTATTTGATGATTAACTTTCAAACCGCAATATTAAAAAAAAATCAATTGGAAAAGTATTGCCTTGAAACTTTTAAATCGTCGAACTTAAAAGTTTCAAGCATTCCTTACGATCTGAGAACACAATATATTAAAAAATTTTGCAGCAATTTGGTGGTAAAATTTCTCACAAAACTAGAATAATATTGCCCCTATCGAGAAAAATTTTTCCAGAAAGTTTTACAGAAAACGCTTGAAAGTTTGAAACTTTAGTTGAGGATCAACTTTCTTCATGTGCTTCTCTTTTTAAAAGGAAATTAGAAAGATTCATGGACATTGAACATAATCCGAAACTTGGAGGGCTAGTGATTTCTCTATAGTAAAAAGTAGAAAGTTTGAAAAGGAAATAAAAGAAGAAAGTTTTCAAGAGCGAGATAAACAAAGTTAATTTAACCCGGCGAATATTGAAAATTGTTTTTTTGAAAGAATGTGAAAAGATAGCAGTGAATATTTAAATTAAACGATAAAATTATCACACTTCGTATCCGTTTTAGGTATTATAACAAAATTTCTCGCACCCTTTCGGCGCTTCCTGTATCGGGTTTGGTAACGGTATTTTGCATAAAATAATTATTCCCTCCGGGCATTCTGATTATTCGCCAACTATGTCGATGATCGATCGCTGCTTCTCAGATTTCCTTCAAATTTGTGCAAATAAAGCCATGAATTTATGTATAATACTTCATAGTTTAAAGTGACGCATATCAATTCCGAATTTTAGATTTTTTTTTCCCAAAAATTTGTATAAAAATATTTTAATATAAAAAAAATAATCTCGCAGTTCTTATTGAAATGCTGTCTGTGCTTTTTGATATTTTGAACTTCTTTTCTCGTGACTAACATTTGAAATTGCAAAAAGCGCCTTTGAAAGCACTTCTGTTAAAAAGTCTGTTCTTTCTCCTCATTTCACTCTCGATATTCATGTCAGAGTGTATTAAAGTTCCCATGTGTATTTTCCTAAAATTTCTCGTGCTTTCTATTCAAGAAGTTGAGTTGTAAAGAGCGAAACTCGATCTAGCGTGAAATTACACTTTCCGGAATTTTACTCCTCAAGAGCTTTTTATATCGAATGATCGAAAAATTTACATTATATATGCAAATGCCTTGAATAAATTGTTGGAATTATTCCCTTCTGTGTTTGCTGATAACACGTGTATCCCATTGAAGATAAAATCGCTTTAGTTCTGTACTGTAAAATGGAAAACGGAAATACGAATATTTCAATAGAATTCAAATAGCTACATTTAAAAATTTCACCCTTTATGCTTTTAGCACCCCTTTTTTCCAACTCCTTTTTAAAATATATTTTCACACCCTTCTACCACATCTCTTTTACAAACCCTTTATTATACTCCTTCTTCCACGCCCCCCTTTCCTACCCCTTTTCCCATTATATCCCAGTAAATTTTGTAAAATTACATAGAATATTATATTACATTTCGCGAAATGTCGTAAACTTTTATAAAATCCTATAATCTTTAAAAGTCCTTAAAATTGCACAATACCCCAATAAATATCGTAAAATTCCCTTTTTCGTAAAATCACTAAACATTTTTTTTAATTACTTAAAATCCTACAAAATATCATTAAATCCTTTAAAATTACTTAAAATCCCATGAAATCTCGTTCATTATCTTAAAATTCCTGAAAATCGAATAAAATCTCGCCAAGTCCCTTAAAATCCCTTAAAAATACTTAATATCCCATAAAATAACGTTATATATCCCTTCAAATTTCTTAAAATACCAATAAATCTCATATAATTTCTTTAAATTTTGTAAAATACATTGAAAAAATCATTAAAATCCTACGAAATCTCGTAAAATCGT
>JAUESH010000044.1:4091761-4106082 GCA_032275165.1 Synergus magnus | reverse complement strand
TTTCTTTGTCAAAAAGACTGCTGTCAAAAAGGTTACATTAAGATCGAGAAGACGAATTTTACGAAATTTATTGATATATTAGAAATATTAAAGGATTTCACGTTATGTCAAAGAATTTTATGAAATTTATTGTAATTTGCAGAATAATTTTAAGAAATTTGATGGTATTTTGTGTACAGAAAAAAAGTCTAGTTTATGTTACAGCTTGTTTTTATTAAACCTTACTTTGTCTCTTTTTATTCTTAAATTAAGGTTTAACAAAAACAAGCTGTAACACAAACTAGAATTTTTTTCTATGTGGTATTTTAAATAATTTTAAGAGATTGTGCTAACTTTAATTGAATTTTCAAGAATTTAAAGAGATTTCATGACATTTTATTGAATCATTTTAAAAGATTTAACGATATTTTATGGAATTTTAAGTACCTTTAGGAACTTTTGAGAGATTTCAGGGATTTTACGAAATTGATAGGGATTTTCAGCAATTTTCAGGTATTTCATGGAATTTTAAGTAATATTAAGGGATTTTACGATATTTTGTGGGATATTAAGTAAGTTTATGAACCTTTAAGGGATTCAAGGGATTTTGATCAATTTAAAAATATTTAACGATTTTTAAGTAATTTTAAGGAATATCAAGTGATTTTACGAAATTTAATGGAATTTCACTAGATTTTGTAGGATGCTAAAAGAATTTTAAGGAATTTTATCAAAACTTACTGAGATTCCTGAAATTAGAAAAGAAATTACAAGCTTTTATATTTCAAAAACGAACAATTAAGAAGAAGGGAAAATTTGTTGCGGGTAATATTCAAGTGGGTAAAGTTTAATTTTTTCGCATCGAAACAAAAGAAGGCACAATAAGGTTGATATGGTAACCGTACCCTATGTTCAGGGTAGTATTTACCCACCTCAGGGTAATTTTTGTTGCAGGTAATATTTACCCTGAAATCGGGGTGAATATTCACTTGGTTTTTTCTGTGTAAAGAAGGGCAAAAACGAGAAATTAATCGCGCGCAGTTTGCGCGAATCATAGTTGATAGTTTATATAAAATTTTCCTTAATGTGTAAATTAATTCTCATAATTCGTCATAATGAAAAAGAAAAATGAGTTTTTTCCTCTTTTGTGTGAATTTCATCGAATTTTAAGTAGAACAGGCTGAAAAGTGGCCGAGAAAAGCAGAGGGATGTCTGCATTAATTCCACCAGGGAACAATGGGACAATCTTCCGTACTTGCACACATCGTATCGCTTCCCACTCATACCTCTTCTCCAACGGCATCAGCTAACTTTGTAGCCCCATTCTGATTTTCAGAAAAAGATAAGAACTGACACGTTTATGTATTTCGCTATTTCTCGACCGAGTGAAATCCTGCAATCAAGCGATGCATTAAAAAGTATTGCACGATTGGCGCTTTCGCGAGATCCCCCGATCCATTACGCAACGCTTTTCGACTACTTCAACGTAATACGATCGCATTAAACGAAGAAACAACTTGACTCGACAGGCAGATGGTTCTGCAGGAAGTAAAGTGGGCGGCAAAGTACGAAAGCTTTTAAATTCGAAATATCGGCCACGACCAAATGCCTCCTTTACCGTATTCTCTATTCAGGCTATATGGGATGCCGAATTTCGTCGTTACCTACTACGATTCGAGGGCAGTTCTGAAAAAGGAATCTAAACGATTTTAAAGCTTTTTATGCGAGAAATATTCTTAAATCCGTATAAAGCTAGAAAAAAATGCATATATTAAAAGAAGAAAACCTTCAGAAATATCTTGAATTGATTTTACTAGGATAAATATTCATTTTGCAAGGATTATGTTTTTATTCATGATATGCTGCAATTTTCAGATATTTGTTTTCAGGGACCTATTTTGAAACACACATTCGTTAGTCGAAACATCAATATGGACTTTTACAAATATTTCTGAAACTTGAGCATATAATATTTTATGAAAGCTGGGAAAGAGAAATAATAACAGAGAATATTTGTACAGAAGACATATATGACAGGAATATCAAGCTCTTTGAAAATTCATAAAATATTTTTATAAAAAACAATCAGTATGTACATTTCCGATGTTAATAAGAAAAACTAGAGTCAGGAGATAGCAAAAGATCTATAACGTTACGCTAACTGCATTGATTAAAACTGTTTAATTGCATCGAGAAGAAAATACACCCACAAAAAAATCTTTTCTGTCTGAAGTAAAGGACTGCAAATAGCTTCGAAATAGTTTTCCCTATGTAATTTTACAAAGGGGAAAACCTTCAAATGATCATTCAATCCATCTCACAGTTTATATCGTTCAGTCATTTATCAAATTCACAATTAGTTCTCTGGAAACTGTTTGTCCCAATTTCAACTTATAGAGACGAATGAAAATATTCTGCTAATTTTTATTTTTATTTTCTTCAAAACATTCTTTTTCTCTGCAGGTGATCAATTATTATCACAAATTAGATTAAACCACCTGAGTACAATTTTTGCTTTAAATTAACATTAAAATAAAATTTTCATGATTCGTTTGAACTTTTCATTTCAAATTACTTCTATTGTTCACATATTGACACAAATGTTAACATTTTCGAGTTTTTTTCGCTTTAATTGTCAACAGATTTTTCCTCACAAAAAATAGAGTATAGTATCGTCCTAACTCGTTTGCAATACGCACCGTGGAAGCGACTGAAAACCCCCTTGTAACATCTGGCTGTCTGTCCAGTTTTTGTAATAAAGCTTCGAAACCCGGAAAAACGGACAACATCCCTGCAAATCTGAATTTTCGATGAATAAAAAAGAGCGCGGAACGCAGTGACCGCAGCATCGGATTTTCGCTCTCAGAGAAGAGGATGAATTAATATATTTTATGGAACTTGTTGTGAATTAATCGAGCTGACAACGGAATTGATGCACGCCAGAAATATAGCAGCAGGAATGAAACTAAAATTTATTACGGATGATTCAAAGCTTTTCGTGCTTTGATGGATTTTAATAAATTGAGATTTTCTTCATTTCCACACAATTTCACCATGGCAACGAATAATTTAACTTCAATTACGTTTCAAATAGTATTGGACTCAAACATACTTGTACATAAATATTCGTAATATTTTAACGCAGATCCAATATTTATTCAAACTTCAAAGCAGCCAGGAACGTATATGATGGAATTTATTTTAAATTAATATTTTTATTAAGTAGGTATTTATCAACGGTATTTACTTGATTTCTTTTAAACGTAAATTAAAATAAATCTTAGGAGTTTATTTGATCAATTTGTTATGCAATGAATATTTCTTTGATTGGTAGAGGTCTGATTTCACTTATTTTCTCTCGTGAAGAGAATTTTTCATCTGGAATTCAACGAAGAAATATTGCTAATGAATAGAAACGACGTAATTCAGTTATAAGAGTCGTTACTCATAGAACTGAATAGAAAATTATAGGGGAAGAACCGTTTTTCCGAGTGGCTTTGCGTTATTGAGATTATCAACAGGTCTTTTCCGCTTATGTATTCATTGGCAATCATCCAGCAGAGTTCTCGAAGGAAACCAGACGAGGGAGCAAACGTACCTTCGCTCGTTTGCAAGTTTTGGCACGGAAGTCTTTTATAGTGTCGAATTGATTTTACTAACTGTCAGGCTGTTACGTCCATCCCATTACAACGTCACTGAATTTGTCTTCCAAACGAAAAAAATTTATTATATCTTTTATAGATATTTAAAGTGAACCTTTTGCTGTCTATTTCCTTGAGTTATAATATTTTTCTCCCTATCCCGCGTGGAAATCTTCCCAATTAAGCCCAATTATTATTTGGGTGCCAATCTGGGCCCAATTGGACAACCCTAATTGTAAAGAAATCTTCAAATATTACAGTTTTATTAGTAAAATAGTATTTTAGTTGTGATTTGGAAAGTGTTTCGCGACCAATTATGATGAATGTTTAATAATTTATCTTATTTAAATTCATTGGGCATTAAGCGGGTTAACCCAATTTTGGGCATAAACACTACTCAGCGTTACAGTCCAGACCAGAACCCAATTAGTTGTTGGGGTGTGGTTGGGGAGCCTAATTGGGCCCCTATTGGGTGTTAGGCAACTCAACTGAGGCCCATTTAGGGCCCAACCGGCTTTTACACACGGGATAATAATCTAAGCTAGAAACTCATTTAAAAATAATTCCAGTACTAGAGTCCTGATGACAATTTTTCAGTTACATACAATTTTTTAAAGAGGTTAATAAATCTACTTATCGGGAAAACGGAAGAATTTTTTAATTAAACGTAAAAGTTGTGAAAGAATGCTAAAATTTAATTTAGAGAAAACTGAAACTGTGAATTATGAAGCTGATGTAAGATATTTCAAATTAGAATGCGCGTTATTTTTATTTTATGTGATACTCTTCATTAACAATATCGTTTCTTCCTCTAAAAATCCCAGTTAAAATAAGTTTTCAATTTCAATTTTTTTTTGTTGAAACAGAAATTATGAGACCTTAAGAGATAAAAAGAGACCTTTCAAATTTGTTTAGGAACTCTCAGATTTGTAGAAATGCCGGAGACCAATCTAAAGATTCAAAGTTTTGACTAGAAATAAGCTTCTTTCAAATTCAGATTACGCCACTGAAATTCAAAGCTTTTTGAAGAAGTTTTAGAGTCGAAATCAGGACTTTCTATAGGTTAGAGAATTTCAAAGTGGCTGTGAAAAGTTCTCAACAGCTTTCCTCTGATGTAATAGGAAAAATCGATGCTTTTTGAGGATACAATGTATTATTGTCCGGGCAATCGTAGAACGCTAAAACCACAATAGATTTTTTCTTCGTCATATAAATTATCCTTTAAAAAGTTTCATTTAAGAGTCTTTTTTTAGTTCTTATTTAGGTCAGGCTTTTAAATATTCAATATATGTATTTTATCTTAAAAAATCTACAGCAGACACACACACACATTCGTAAAAACATGTTTCTCGGGTACAGAGGGTCACAAAACGTGGACATTTGACAAAAACGGAGGGGGGGGGGTCAAATCCACAAATCTAATACATTCTCTGATGAGAGTGTAAAAATTATGAATGAAAGTGCATGCTTCGTAATTCATTATTTTAAAAGTGATATAACACGTTTTGCATGAGAAATCGATTTGTGATACCAAAATTGTCTGAAGTAAATAAATGTCTATGACATTATTGATTTTTATCATAACTATAAAGTAATAAAATTTGCTTTAAATCGCCTTGAAAATACTACACGCTTATTTCAATATCGTTTCCTGAGACATAAAATAGAATGTAAAGTTTTATTGCTGGATGGACAGTTGGACACCTTGCCATGTTAGATAGTTGAAGTATTTATCGTTTATTTTTGAATAAAACCTCTCTTCGAGTATAAAGTGAAGCGATTTTCCGCCAATTTTCACTTCCTTCTTCCCTTTGAACAGGTTTTCAAACTTTTTACCTACGTTACTTTATCACCGCGGCAAGGCTTTAAACCACTTATTTCCTGTTTACAGTTTACTAAACTTTTTTCCTTCATTTCAAGCTCATAATTCTTGTATAAAACTTGTTATTTAGGACCTTAATAAAGTTCACTTGCAAAACATGCAGTAAACGGTCTAATGGAACGAAAACACAAACACTATAAACTGTTTCGGTACCAAATTTCAATATTTTGTTGTATAATTAATAAAATAATGATTAAAGCCCCTACTTAATTATAAAGCTTAAAGCTCTGTGTCATATTACATTACATATATTGCACAAAAGACTTAATTGCCAATTAAAGCGTTTATAATCGTGACTAATGACTATTCATTTCTTTACTGCATGTATAATAATGAAATCTCGCTGTCTCAATTTTGTAAAGGCTCAATGTATTTACATTTATTGAGCATTTATCTTGTAGGGATAAGTTGAATGAATGGTATACGAGCGGAATAAAAAGGATGTGAATATTGAGTGGCTAGTTTACTTGGTTGAGCTTTGAAATTGCGGAAGCTCTACTTTGCATGCATCGGATGAGGATAATAATAACAATAACTGTAATTGGTTTTATTGGAATGTATTAAACGTGGCCCATCGTATCGTTATAATTTCCATGGATGAATAATCAAGCGCGGAAAGCGAGAGCTCTATGGCAACTATTTGTGAGAGGTTAAATCGTACATCCGGCTTGGACAATGCGGAAAGTTCACGGGGAACAATTATCCGCGGAGTGGATCCTGTGATATGGTTGAACAGGTTAGCCACTCTTCCGGAAATCGCTTCTGCGATACCTATCCTCATTGGCCCGACGATTTCTCGCACCTCCACCGGAAGTGGATTCCATGCTTAATTTTCAAGCTTTTGAATAGGTTCCTTCCTTCCTCCATTTTCACATATTTTTCTCAGACCTTATTCTCATCGTTATCTATTATTATGAAAATGGCGATAATAACTTCAAAATAAGAGTATCAAAAAATATAACAATATAAATACACAAAAAAGCATAGGAAATTATTTTCTGAACCTACTGTTTGCGGCACGTTTTTCCTGATCCGAGATACTAAAAAAATTTGGCTAAAAGTAAAAAAAAGAAAAAAAAAAAAAAAAAAAAAACGTTGACCTCCAATCCAATTCTAAATAAATGTAGAGACATTAAACAGATTAAGGAGAATTCAATAAAATTCAAGGTGACTTCAACAAATTTTAAGGTGAATTGAAGAGAAATTTAGGAAAATTTTGAGCGAATTCAGAAGAATTCAAAGTGAATTGAAAAGAATTCAGAACAATTCGTTATCGAGATGAATTTGATGAAAAATTTCAAACGATTTTAAAAGATTTCTTTTGAAATTAACAGGATTTCAGCACATTTCAACACATTTTTAATGATTTTAAAGAATTTCAAACGATTTGAAGTGCCCAAGAATTTTAAAGAGTTTGAAGTGATTTCGGAAATATTTTTAATGATTTTGAGGAATTTGAAAGGATTTCAAGAGATTTCATAAGATTTCAAGATATTTTAAATGATTTTTATAGAATTTCAATCGATTTAATGCAATTAAAGACGATTTAAAGAATTTAAAAAAATTTCAAAGAGACTTTAATGAATTTCAAGTGATTTTGAGGAATTAATAGAAATTTGATGGGATTTTAAAGCTTTTTTTAAAGGATTACAAATGAACTCAAGAAATTTAAAAAAAATTGCAAGTATGAAATAAAAATATTTTCAGCTTTAAAAGATCAACTTCCCTAATTATTTTAATTATCCGGAAAAGTTTTTTCAATCCGCAAATGACCCGGAATTATCCTATATGTAATTCCAATGACAATAATTTTTCATATGATTCAACTTTATTAATTGTAAAAGGTGAAAAGGTGACGAATTCCGAAAATAGGTGAAATAAGTGAACAAATTCAAAATAGGTTAAAGAAGGTGAATGGGTAACGACCTGTGATATATATATATCTATATTATTATTAAAATCTTAAGTACTTTCCAGAAAAGAATTCTAAAAAAATTTTCGAAATTTTCCTTGATTCTCAGAGTGGTTGTGAGTCAAGGAAAATTTCGAAAACTGTTTTAGAATTCTTCTCTGAAAAGTATTTAAAATTTTAAAAAAACGTTAATGAAACATTTTAAAAACTTTGTCCTATCCAAAAGTCGATGACAGTCAAGGAAAATTTCGATAACTAATTTTTTCCGTGTATACCGTTGTATCAACCAAATATTTTTTCTCCATGAAAATGCGTCTGAATTGACAAATGAAAAATGAAATTGAGAACGAAATTTTAAAATGTAAATATAATTTTAACTTTATAAAAATTATCAGTTTATTCAAATAATGTATTAAAAATTTATTTTAAAAAAGTAACGGTAACGTTAACGCGTTATTTCTTAACAGTAACCTGTCAAACACTGTTTAATGTCAGTTATTTTGTATTGGGATGCATAGGAGATAAGGGAATTTTCATTGCATTGTTGAGGAAAGTCGACTCGTTTTAAAGTCAGAAGAGAGCGCACATTTGTGCTTTTATTGTTGTCGCTTTCACGGTGCAACTTGTGACTCTTATGTATCGTTTACATCGATCACGGTTACATACAGTGAAGTAACTCTACCCCTTCGCAGCAATACAGCGTTACAGGATCTGCTCGTGACAACGATTAACACCCTGACACGTGCACCGACGCGATTATACCGAGACGATGGGAAAAGTTTCCCCACCCCCTCCGTAACGGACAGACCGGACATTAATAACCTGGAAAGTCTATTATAATACTTCCGCGAGAAGCTTCGAGCTCGGTGTGCCCAACAAATCTCGAGGCCGATAACGTTCCTCTCGAGCTGAAAAACTTTGGCGGGTATTAAAGGAATTTCGCTCTCGTGGCGAATGGAATAAGCGCACGGATAATTCGCCGCGCGCTATTCCATGCAAATTGCTCATCGATGGAGGTGCTCCATTATTCTAATCTTATTGGCTATAGATTACACTATTATTTTAATCGTTCTACAAAGAAAACTCGAGTTTTTCTCACCGAGATTTTGTAATAACGGTTTTAATGCTTCTTGAAAGTTGTGGACAGAAAAGATAAATTAGAAAATGGTTTCTCGAATAATTTACATTTTTATAGAATGGTAATTCATTTTTTGGATCACGAAGTTTAGCAAACCACCTGATTTTTTGTTTATCGACATCTGTACACATGCTCTTGAAACTGGGACAGGCAACTTTGTTTGACCTTTTTGGAAACATGAAAAGCTCCTTAGGGGATGATATTCAAGCTGGTTTCTACTTGTCCATTTTATTTAATTGTGCGAAGAAAAGTTATTATAAAAAGTTGGACGATTTATTCGCAGTTTTTAAATACATTATTTAGGCTTCAGATACTCTTATCAGAACTTCAGATACTGCATTTGTGGGAATATCGAGCAATCCAGAGGGATGTTCAAGATACATGAAATTATTCAAATTCCATAATTGCTCATAGCTGAAATCTACATCTCTTGTTGAGGAATTCATGCTTGGAGACATCTACGGAGAGTAGGTACTATCGAGCCCATAGTGCGGTTAGCTTTACCGTGAATGTTCCCCCATAGAAACCCCTGGAATCCATCTAACGCTAAGCACTCCCCTGAGAGTACATCTGATTCCGTAAATGAACCTGTCTGACCTCATAGAGCAACCTGAATGGTCTCTTGAATCCCCACAAACTCCACTTCGGAACCGCGAGGAGAATGACTAGGTTCTTTAAATAGAATGCACTTTCACACCAACATAGTCACGTGTTTATTGTCACGTGCGTTGGAGAGCAATTTTCCTCTGTACCTAAAGCCCCGTTGATTAAATTTTCATCACAATAACGGAGATTGTAAAAATGACATAAAAGGACTTATTTTAGAATTATATGGAGTATTAAACGAAAATTTTTAAATATTTTACACTTTTATGATGACAAGGAAATTAATGGAGGAAAATAAAAAAATGCTGATAGCTTTTCAAATTTTGATGCTGTAACTATTGTAGCACGTTGAGATCCGTAAATGAAAAATTCATTGAAAAAATCAATACATTCTCATGACCTGTACCATCGGTATGATAATACGAGTAAAAAGGTATGGCTTATGCCAACGCATTCATGCATTTTCGTTCAAAATACAAAAGTGCATCTCCTTCTGAGAAAATACGAAAATCTTCATTTTATGTTACGTATTATTTCAAGAGGGTTTATAAGAAGATAGCGTTTGGGTTTTTTCTAAATGATTATACCATGGGGAACTGAAGTTTTTGAAAGAGTTAAAAATAATATTCATGTACTTCTACTTTTTAACAAGTGTACTTTTTTGTTGGTTTATTGTGCATTTCAGATAAAAATACAAAGCAAACATTCTACTGAAACCAATATTAACACCAAACAAGCATGTAAACGTTTTTCCATGTCTTCCTACATCATCTGGACATTACAGCTCCTCAAATACACTCATGGAACGTTTTCTCTCGTGGGAAGACAACCACTTGGGATAGCTTCACATCTCGTTTGTCACTTTCCTTCAAATGTTTATCCCCCCCCCCCCCACGAATCGTAAATATAACCCCTCCCAAGTTTCTATTTCTAAATTCCTACATTGTATTAACTTTGCATATTTCGTATTTAGTCCTATTTTTTCCTCAACTAAACTCATAAATGTTGTCTTTTGTATATTTGGAAACAATTCAAATAATTTTCAATGTTCCCGTAGCATATTTTTCTGGTTTCTGAATACTATAAAACCTAAAAGAAGTTATATGAATCTTGAAGCTCTTTTAATTTACTAAAAATCGAAGTGGATTGTGTTACTCCTCGACAATTGATTGCGAGCATCTTTTCGATTGTCTAAAACTTCAAATGCATTTACAAGTAAAAATATTTGATGATATACCATGAAAGAATTAAACACAAAATATATAATCCCATTACAAATTGAGTGCCTATCAATTGCAAATCCCTAAAAACTTTCAAGACGACGAACACAATCTACAACTACTTCTTACCCTTCAGTTTCATCAATACACTTCTTTATCACCAGTTTCTTACAATTTTAAGAACAAAGAACTACATTCGCGACGGTGACGATCATCAACAGGTTCCTCTGCGCCATTAGCCAGAGTCACTGGCACTGGTCCAGAAGAGGTGGGGGACATCTCCACCCCCTCCCACAGAACATCCGCAAGAAAAGGGAGAGAAAAAGAAACCCCAAGAATATCACTTCTCTTGATTTTCTTTTCTTTTTTTTTTCTGTTTGCACCAAGAGGCTTGCAAATGAAAACAATGTGGCAAGGGGTCGGGGGCAGGGGATTTAAAGGGGGTGAAGGGGGCTTAAAACGAATGCGACGATATTTACGCGGCACCTTTTGTAGCCACTTACCCGATTAATGTTTTCTGGCGAGTGGGGTTGAAAGTACGGATAGCTTCTCTCTGAGATCGTTTCAAGATTTTAAGACGACAGTTGGCGTTGCCTTAAAAGCATAACACTGTTCGGGCCGTTCGGGTAACTAAGAACACCTAGAGCGCGCGCGGTTTCACTCGTAAGGGTGTCGCGGTGCGACTGTAGCACAATCACTACCCTCTCACGCTCTCGCGACTTCTCCTACCCCTTACGTTGCACCCCTTGCCACCAGATCGCCCTGCTTCATCCCTCTCTACTATCCTGGCCACTCCCACTCTCTAGTACCACTACCCTACCAAAAAGAGTCAACCCCTACCTTCTACCCCCTTTTCCCTTAAAAATAAGGAGGGTGTTTTGCAAGGAGCGGTGCGCGAAAGTTGAGAGTTGATTTTGAGACTTGAATACTTCTACGGCCTACGCGGACTGCTGGTATCCGGTGAAAAATTTACTTTGGAGACAATCAGCAATTTATTTGGATGATAAGTTTATGAGGTTTTTATGGGAATTGAACTAATTGGTGGAAGAGGGTTGTTAAAGTGTATTTACAGGGTGGTGACTTCACCAGGAAACCGGGAAAGACAGGGAAATGACTGGACATTTTATTGACCGGGAAAAAACCGGGGAATGACCGAAAATTTAATTAAAAATCGGGATTTTACTTCTGATTGCAGTATAATTCGAGTTTTCATTCTTTTAATAATTATCTATCTATATATTTAAAAAAAAGTTTCTAAAGTTCCTAAAACACAAAACTTTTATTACTTAATACCAGAAATTTACCCGGCGCTGCTCGGGCTTTTAAGATATTTCATAGAATTTAAAGGATTTTTAAAGAGATTTTAAGCAAAAGATTTTAAGTGATTTTAAGGGATTTCAAGAGATTTCATAAGATTTCAAAAATTATAAAAGGATTTCAAGAGATTTATAGGGATACTAAGAAATTTTGATTGATTTTAGGGATTTAAAGGAATTTTTAAAAGAGTTGAAAAGAGTTATTCAAAGTTTATTTCAGAGATTTCACAAGATTTCAAGATATTTCAAGAGATTTTAATGAACTTCAAGGGATTTTTAAATATTTAAAACAATTTTAAGACATTTACAAAAGATTTTTAAATATTTCAAGTAATTTTAAGGGATTTTAATTGATTTCATTAGATTTCCTCCATATTATAATCAATTCCTTGAAATTTCTTAAAATCACCTAAAATGTTTTAAAATCTCTTGAAAATCCTTAAACACTCTTGAATTCTTCTGAAATCCAATGAAATTCCTTACAATCACTTAACATCACTTGAAATCTTTTACTTGAAATTCCCTAAAATCACTTAAAGTCTGTATGAAATCCCTTGAAGTCAATTGAAATATATTAAAATCCCGAGAAACGCCGGGTAAATTTCTGCTAGTAAGTAAATAAAAATAAAATGGTTTTGGGAACTTTTTTTTATATTCTTAATCCAATAAATGTAAAAATAATAATAATAATAATAAAAAGTTCGTACGTTTAGACTCGACCTTATATGAAAGATTTGTATAATAAATTTGATATTATTGCCAAAATTTAAACATTTTTCGCAATGGAGAGGTATTTTAGTAACTTTTTTCATAAAGTATAAAATTCCTTGTAAAAGTCGATGAACTGATAAATATTTGACTTGTTATTGGAAGAATTCCAAACGGAAATTATTATCTACGATGTTAATAAAAATGATTCTTCCAATTATTCACTGGTTTCTAAATAAATAAGGAAGCATTTTTTTCTGGGCTTTAACAAAGAAGTTTACTGTTTTAATTTCAGTATGTCTCTAAATCTATAATAGAAGTCATGAGGAATGTTCATTTATAATCCGGAACTCCGCAAATATTTGACTTAAAAGCTCGACACAAAGCGATCATGGCTTGTAGGTTGTAGCGAACAAATATATAAAGGGGAATGCAGATGACGAATGTCTTTAGTAGGGTGAATCAATTTAAGCACTGAAGGAAACTTCCCTTCAAAATTCCCCCAAATATCTCCACTGTTTGATATTTGAAAATGAAGCGAAAAGCTAATAAAACCATGTAACAATAAAACTCATAAATTACCTTTTGCTTAAAACAAGAAATAACAGAAAATAATTCGAAATTAAAATTCTAAATGGAATACATTTTTGAAATACCAGATATTTTTCTGAACCTACCACATCGAAAATAATGATAATTACGAGGTTGTATCTTGACTAATTAGTTACAATACCAGTTCCTAATTAGACAGCCGTGCGTTATTCATACAGAACTATCACTGCCTGCAGGCATTGTATTATTCTTCTTGCGCCTTGAAGCTGTTTTTTCTGCTGGAATCTCTCAGTGTTAGTACTTGAAACACTGAAAGCAAAACACAAATGAAATTCAAATGAGACTCAAGTAAACTTTTAAAAGAGAGGAAGACAGAATCACTGAGTCCTTTGAATATTTGCATTCATCGGGAGTTTCAAACGACCCACCGATCGGTCAACAGTCGACGCTTTTCAACTGTATCCCACTTCTGATTGACAGAAAGTGATGCTAACATCAATCAAGTGTAACTCGATCACTATTCTTCTCTCTCTTTCTCTCCATCTCCTTTCCTGCTTTCCACTTATCCGTATGGTTGTCCCACTCTCTGCAGGATTTAGTTACTAGCTTCTCTACTTCTATCCTTTGATCCACTTCAACCTTCAACTCCAGGAGGTGGTGTGCATTCAAAGATAGCATCTCGTTAATGCTAAGCAATTTTCTCCAAAGTTACTCCAAGTTGTGTTATTAATTCAAATTCTATTTCAATTCCTCCTTTGTCAAGAATTTAATACACAATCTTTTTTGTCTGAAACAAGTATGATCCGCGCGCGATTAATTTTTCGTTTTTGCACTCCTTTTGTTAAAAGCAGGGCATCATTAATTTGTCCTGCGGATTTTTTAAGATATTTTAAAACTGTTTTTGAACTTTTTATATATATATATTTTTTTTTTCATTTTTTTTTTATATTTCAAGTTTAGAATAATAATATTATAATTTAAAATTTAGAATATTATTATTAACCCTTAGATGATTAAGTTGATTAAAATTTATTTTAAGTGATCCTTCGAATCTCTTAGAATTTTTTTAAATCTCACAAAAATATCTTGATACATATATCTCTTCAAATTCTTTGAAATTACTGAACATCACTCATTTTGAAATTATTTTATTTTTACAAAATGTAGGGTAGGGTGGGGTCAAAAGTTCTGCGGGGAAAAATACCACATGCGAATTTGTAAGTCTAATGTCTTACGTATACACTCAGAAAAAAGTTTTTTTGAATTAAACAAACATATCATTGATATGGGGTCAAAGTAAAACTTTATTTGAATTAAACAAAGTTTGTTTAATTCAAAGAAATCTTATTTAATGTGAAGAAATAATT
>JAUESH010000044.1:4078731-4091661 GCA_032275165.1 Synergus magnus | reverse complement strand
TTATTTGAATTAAACAAAGTTTGTTTAATTCAAAGAAATCTTATTTAATGTGAAGAAATAATTTTTTTTGAATTAAACAAACTTTGTTTAATTCAAATAAATTTTTACTTTGACCCCATATCAATATGTTTGTTTGATTCAAACAACCTTTTTTCTGAGTGTAGCGAGCGTATTGAGTTTGGGGGGGTGTCAATTTGCCGACTAGTTACCATTTTTTGCCGACTAATAGTTACCAATTTTTGCCAACTAGCTGACTTTATACTCGAATTACTCGAAAATCCCGAAAATGCCGACTCGGCACGACTGTTTGGGGGGGGGGGGTCACACCCCCACCTCGCTACGCTCCTGAAGGCAATGTCTAATTTCGTTTGGACACAGGGTTAAGGAGAGTAAATTTTGGCACTTTTAACCCCACCCTACCCTATTTAAATGTTGTGAACACTTTTGAAATTCTTGGAAATTCCATCAAATATCTTCAAATCCTTTAGAATCATTCTAAATGTCTTGAAAAACGTTTAAAACATATAGAAATCTATTCAAATTCTTCGAAATTCCTGAAAATCAGTTAAAATGTATTTAAATCTCTTGAGTTCGTTCGAAATCCCTTGAAATTCTATAAAATCAAATGAAATCCGTTAAAATCTCCTGAAATTCTTTAAAATCCTTTAAAGTCTTTTTGAGACGCTCAAAATATCTTTAATTTAAAATATCTAAAGATATAAAATATTTTTAACTTTAAAATATTGCAAAATCTATTGGAAATCCTTAAAATCACTTGAAATACCTTGAAATATATGCAAATTCCTTGCAATTCGTTAAAATCAGTTAAAATGTCTTGAAATTTTGTGAAATCTTTAGAAATCTTTAGAACCTCCTGTTGATAACTTTTTGAGCTTTTTTAAAATTCCCTTGAAATCCCTAAAATCAATAAAAATTCCTTAGCATCCCTTAAAATTCCCTAAAATCACTATAAATCTTTTACAATCCTTTAAAGTCTCTATGAAATTCTTTAAAATACTTTTTGAATCCCATGAAATTCATGAAAATCTCTTGAAATCCCTTGAAATCTCGCACCCGTAATGGATAATTTTACCAGTAAATTTATGTTGTAGTGTTTCGAAAACAGTTTTTACATATCCGTGAACTCATGAAATAATAATTATATGTATTACTTTAAATTATCCACTATCTTTGTATAAACTTTTTGACAGCAATCATTTTAACAACGAAAATAATCTGAGGATAGTTTTCAAATTCGATACATTCACACAATTTACGCAAATTCCAAAATCCAATCAAGGATTTCGACAACAATGTGTTCGATATTTTCAAAATATATGGAATCATCATTTTTTTTTAGATAGGATAAGATAGGTAGATAAAAATTAATAAATTTCTTTAAATTTAAGTGCTTGCTCGCACTTAGGAGATGTAGCAACATGATGTACATATTTTTCGCAAAATAGTCAACTTCCGTTCGAGTATTCGGAGAACGTGATGCATGCCGACTATTGGATAATGGCACGCTCTGCGCGCATAGAGGCAGAAGCAGTTTCCCCCAGTTCACATGCAGATTACACTGAGATGCTGTCATACATATGTACATATGTCCTACACGAGAAGTTAAGAATGCTCGCGGTACAGGTATCGAATAAAATAAAGAATAGTCGTCCTGCCCCGCCGGGAGCGTCTTTCTCCTATCGCTCGCCAATATCAGTGAAAATTGAAATAGTCGTGATATTTCTTAGAGAGTTTCGGAGTGGAGAGATGAGGAAAAGAGACGGGGGCAAGTGGGGTTCACACAGATAGAAACCACGGGGATGAGAAAGTACGATAGAAATGATAAGAAAAGCGAAATAAGGTTTTAAACTACAAGACTGGATCTGGAAAAATGGAGCTGTTAGGTGTTCTTTACAATCAGATTTAGTAACGGCTCTATTAACCCGAGACCCTAGCCCTTTGTCCTCTCTGATATCGATGTCGCATCAGACTCCTAGAGAAACAAAAAGCCAGCCCATCTTCTTTGTCTACCACGACAAAGATTTCCTTGCTTTTTTCATTTTTTGTTTGTAGCTGAAAACTTGTCGAAGAGACTTAGTAAAATTGTATCTCACCCTATTTTGATAAAGAATTACCAAAAATAGCGGGTTTTATCTATTTTATTGTATTAGATTATTTTTAAAAACTGTGCAATTAGATGAAAAATGCATTGCTTTTAACCATAAACTGAGGAATATTCCTAATAATATATTACTCAGTCGACATGAGAAAAGCCATTTGATATTTGTCATTGGATTTTGCTATTTACACATATTTTATAACACAGTAAAGCACTTTAAAACACGTTACTATAAAATGATGATTCACTGATGTAATGGATTTTTTATTTAATAATGAAATTTTAGCTTTAAGTGAATATTAGCCGAATAGAAATCTAATCGCTTCTATTTATACTAAAATGTATTGAATTATTGAAATTGTTTCATAATTGCGTATGGACAAGATTCGAAGCTATAAATAATATATTAGAAATTATATGTGTATATAATAATCCAAATAAAATTAAGATCCTTTGATCTTTGATTTTCAAAAAATATTTGTGAAATTTATCTGATGCAAATATCATCCCATCATAAAAGTACAGTTGCATTATTGGAATTTTCTGGTCAAGTACTCGTATAATATTGGAAAATCCAGTAGACAGATTTTTTATACAATGATTATAGGTAACTAATTATTCACATTGGGAGGATAATGAACAATTGAAAATATTGAATTTCCATCACAATTAAAATAATTATGCATCTATTGAAACTTGTATTTAGTGGAAGAATGATATATAATTGTTAACAAAATAAATTTAATCTGCTTAGTTTAATCTGAATTCAATCGTGCAATTAAAGAAAGCTCCAGATTTATATTTCAACAAATATTACTGGTATCACATTTTCCTTGATTACCAAAGTACAAGAAAAATTCAAAACTTATAATTACCCCAAAATTTTTGGGACACTCAAAAACCTTTCTGTAACACACTAACTATTAACTTTCAGTAACACATTAATTATTAACTTTCATTTGTTTCAGAGTCGTATCACTACAAATTCGAAATATCATACAACTATTCTCATGTTTGTTACATTTTGACGGTTGCCTCGTATTGGTTAGAGCTTGTGAGGAAGGAGAAGGAATAGAGGCGAGGATTGAAAGGTCATAGGATGGAGAAAGAGGGAGAATTCCCAGCAGCCTGAGGCATCAGCATTGGGTAAGTTTAATATTACTATCAGAATACCGTTGCACACCCCGCGGCAGAAGTTGTGGCCATGGTCGACATGGAAACTCCTGTCACAGCTTAACTTCCGTTCTGAAAAGAGAATATGATGGCTGGAGGTTGCATGAGTAGTTGCGACTGCGAGACGACAAACCCTTGTGCCTCTTTCAAACCGAGAGCCCTCCTATCAACTTGTACTGTTTACGCTTCAACGTAAAATCCATCTTTACTTTAGGATTTCTAGTGCAGGGTTTATTCTGATCCCTGTCTTGATGCCTAGGCCAAGGTGCAATCCGCCCACCTTTCGTGTTAAGTAAACAAACTTCTTGTATCAAGCTTTCCTCACGTGAATCAAACTTGAATTTAGTTATTTCTTAAGCTTTCACATTTAAAGGCCTTCATATCGTTACAGATCCTTTATTGAACATAGAAAATTATTTCTCTGATTCAGTCGCTCATTGAAATTGAAATGCCAAAGTGACTGGTCTCAAATTGTGAAAAGATTGAATTCATATAAAATCGAAACACAAAAGCAAAGCGGACGTGGGGTCAGAAAGGGACTGGAAAAAAAATTCCATGTCAAAACGCATTTTTCCTCACATGCGAGCGAGGGAGGACGCTGAAACGTTAAAAGTCGACGCAAAAATGCGTTAGCGTTTTATGGGGTCAGTATTGGTGTTCATTCCAAGGTATTCTCGACCATGCGAAACGAGGGAGAGAATCTTCTTTTTCAGTATTGTATACAATACGTATGTGCTTTTGCCTACCGAGTATTACGATATATTTGTCCCTGAAGATACCGAGCCCAAATTCTCACATATTCGTTCACTGTAGCGTAAATATGCCAATATGGCCCTGCGAACGCTATATGTATATTCACATATGTTCCGCTCAGGAAATCTTTAAAGCAAGCCAAGTGATAACGCTATCTACTCAGTGAAAATTTTATTCTTTTTATTGCACTATTATTAGTGGAAAGATGACATAGTCTCCTTAATATTTAAATTCTTTTTGTATTAGGCTCATTATATTGGGTTGAATTTCCAGACGTCTAGTCTAATATAATTTTTTTTATTTATACATTATCATCAAAAAATGTATTAGATTTGTGTAACGGTCGAGCCCCCCCCCCCCCGTTCTTCTCAAATGTCCTCGTTTTGTGAACCCCTGAATCCGAAAACATTATTTTTATTCAGGAATTTGAAATTTCGGTAATTTGCTTTTTTCAGGAATTTGAATTTTCTGAAATTATATTAACTTCGGTTCCATTTTTTAAAACTTTTTCGGTATTTATGTTCTACTTTTCAGTTACGACTTTTTTGGAATTTTTTTGATACTTGTCTTCTATTTTTAGGACAATTTTTGAAACTTTTTTTTTTTTTTGTACTTAAGTCCTATTTTTGACGATTTTTTTGGAACTTTTTTTGGTATTTAAGTTTTTTTTTGGGACTTTTTTGAGCATATAAACGAATTTTGAAAAGCTAAGTTCAAAGCCTTTAGGTTTAAATATTCCTTAATGTGTCCACTTGGACGCATAGAAGTGTGTTTAAGATTTCTCGTCCGATCACCGAAGTTAAGCAGCGCTTCTCGGTTATTACTCGGATGGGGGTCGTCGTACAATTTTATATTGAGTGAATTTATCAGATCTTAATTGTTTTTCATTAGGATAAAGTTACTAATGAAATATAGTGCCGATTCGTTTACTAATTCACAGTAAAAACGACTAATTCGTTTAATAAAGCTTACTAATTGATTTTTTTTACATTTACAATTAGATTAAAAATATTTTTAAAAACTTCTCAAAATCATTTTATTTTTATTTATTTACTAGCACAAATTGCCCCGGCGTTGTCCGGGATGTTAAGAGATTCCAAGTGACTTTAAGGAATTTCAAAGGATTTTATAGAGACTTTAAGTGATTTTTGGAAATTTCAAGATATTTTAAAGAATTCCATTTGATTTTATGGAACTTCAAGAAATTTTAAAGGATTTCAAGAGATTTTAGAGAATTTCAAAGGATTTTTATTATAAATGAGTTCAAAACAATTTAAGGATTTTCAAGAGTTTTCACAAGATTTTAAGAGATTTTTAAAAGAGTTTGAAAGAATTACGAAAAATATGTTTCAGAGATTTCTATAGATTTCACAAGGTTTCAAGACATATTATAGGATTTTATCAGATTTTAAGTGGCTTTAAGGAATGTCAAGGGATTTTAAAGGATTTCAAGTAATTTCAAATGATTTTAAGGAATTTCAATGGATTTCTAAAGAATTCAACAGAGTTTAAAGATTTTTAAAAGATCCTTCTAAATTTCTAAAATCAATCAAAATCTCTTAACATTCCGTTAGAATTTTTAAAAATCTTTGTATCCCTTGAAATTCCTTAAAATAACTATAAATCTCTTTATATCCCATTAAATTCTTTAAAATCACTTAAAATCTTGTGCAATCCTTTAACGTCTCTTTAAAATTCCTCTAAATTCTATAACTTTGGAAATTTTTTTTTGATACACAGGAAAAACTCTATGATTGTGACAGCCACAGAAATAGTAAAATATAGTACAACTACTAATTTGTGGTTGCCACAAGCATGACTTTGACTAACAGAACCACATATGGTTGCGGTTGCTATTATGAAATAGTTGTGGCCACTATTTAATAATAGTTGCCACATAGCTGTGGTTGTGGCAACCACAATCATGGTTGTGGAAACCAAAAATTGTAGTTGTACCATATTTTACTAATTCTGTGGTTGTCACAACCTTAGCAGTTTTTCCGTGTATTTTTATTTCAATAAATTCTTTAATATCGCCTGTGAAAAATTAGAAAAATCTTTTTCGAATATGAGATTTAATTAATGTTTGCGAACGAGTAGTGTCGAGAGGTTTGATAATATGAAATTTTCTCGAGTGAATGAAATTATAGTGAGGCTCTAGGCAATGTAATCGTCGATTCTAGCCACTTCTTCGTAAAAGTGAACTTTGCACTTACCAGCGCGATAAATTTAATCTAATTATTTAATTTTAATTATCTTGGAGAACGGCTTTAATCGCTCTCTCGTGGCTCGACTGACAAGAAGGACTCTCGAGAGTTCTTCCTCGACGTTAATATAGTGAACTCGGCTCACCTGTATTCTACTTTTCAGCGCGCACTGCTTTTTGAAACTAGCAAACGAAACTATCCAACTAAATTCAAAACTGGGGTGCGAACTTTATTGGGCGGAATCGCAAAATGCCCAGAAGATTGCTTCCTAGGCGGGACTATTGAAACTTCTAAGAGAGGTTAACTAAGTTTCTAGAAATGGACTTTGGATAGTTTTATGTATAGGAATGCTTTGTGAAACTGGCACACCGCCACACATTTCCGTGATAACTTAATTTTTCCCGAGCACCGTATTGAGAGATTGATATTTATACATATCATTGAAATTCAATTATAATACCAAGTTTCAAACACAGATTTATGACATCGAAGTTTTTCACAATTTTCAAATAAATTTCTACGTCGCAATGAATATGCACAGTTTGCTTTAAAGCAGTGGAAAATCTAGATGATTCTGTTAGTAGTAAAACATTATTTGATCTTCCCTTCCTCATTCTTCTGCACCTCTGGCATGAAAGGTACAACACTCGAAATTTTACATGTGATAAAACGAGGGGTGACTTTGTGACCGGACGAGTAGTGAGTGAAACTGGAGGATGGGGGTGAGACACAAAGGAAGAGAGGAAGAGAAAAGGGGAGGAAGGGAGAAATGCAGAGAAATAAAGAGAGAAAGATGCACAAGCAAGAGATGTGAGGAAAGACAACACGAGAAACACTGACCAATATAAGTATACGTACCCCAGAGCTGTTTGTACTCACCTTGGTTTCGCCTGCTGCGTTTCGCCCTTTGATGATAGAACTGCAAACAGCTCGTAGACACGTGCTGAGGTTGGTAGATATAGTCTCTCTCCTCTTCCTTTGCCTACAACCCCTCAATCCTCTATTTCCAACCCTCATACTATATACTATCCGTTACTAACTATCAGACTACGACCCTCTTTTTCCCACTTCTCGACCCTTTCTTCCGGTTTAGTTTTTTTTTCTCTGAATTTTCTCCTGTCTTCCTACCATTCCTTTAGACAAAAACAACCACGTGAAATTGTGTTTTCGTCTTCACTAGTATTGGAATCGGAAGCAGTGGTCTTTTTAATTTCCTGAGTAGCTGTAGATAAGTGATTGTAATCCTATCTCCCCAAGAGCCAATAAACCAGAGGAAGTTCGACACGAACGCTGACAAGCGAACTTGCGAATAACGTTCAGCCTCGAACATATGGCGAAAGATGGATTTTCAATTATGTCTCCCATTTTAATTAGGTTTAAAGCACGCAGCATTAATCGCTGCATGACGCTGAAATTGGTGGAGGATAACTTAAAACAACTACTAACAACTATTCTTATTTACTTTTTCAATTAATAATTATTATTATAATGATACTGGCAACTATTCGTAAAATCACTTGATATTCCTTGATTTTCCTTAAATTACCACAAAATATCGTTATTTTCTTAAAAATTACTCAAAATCCCATGAAATCTCATTAAATCTCTCAAAATATCTGAATAACTAATGAAATTTCGAAAAATCCCGTGAGGTCCGTAAAAGTTTCTAAAATCTCTTCAAATTCCACAAAATATCGTTAAATCCCTTAAAATTACTTAAAATCCCATGAAATTCCTTTCAATTTCGTAAAATCACATGATATTCCTTAATATTACTTAAAATTCCTTAAAATATCGTTAAATCTTTTACAATTACTCAAAACCCCATGAAATCTCATTAAATCTCTCAAAATATCTGAATAACTAATGAAATTTCGAAAAATCCCGTGAGATCCGTAAAAGTTTCTAAAATCACTTCAAATTCCACAAAATAACGTTAAATTCTTTAAAATTACTTAAAATCCCATGAAATTCCTTTCAATTTCGTAAAATCTTTTACAATTACTCAAAACCCCATGAAATCTCATTAAATCTCTCAAAATATCTGAATAACCAATGAAATTTCGTAAAATCCCGTGAGATCCGTAAAAGTTTCTAAAATCACTTCAAATTCCACAAAATATGTATCGTTAAATCCCTTAAAATTACTTAAAATACCATAAAATTCCTTTAAATTTCGTAAAATCACATGATATTCCTTAAAATTACTTAAAATTCCTTAAAATATCGTTAAATCTTATACAATTACTCAAACCCCCATGAAATCTCGTGAAATCCTTTAAAATTCATGAAAATCCAATAAAATTTCGTAAAATCCCTTGAATCCCTTAAAAGTCCATAAAAATGTCAAATATCCCATAAGATATTGTAAAATCCCTTAAAATGACTTAAAATGCCATAAAATATCTTCAAATTCCTTAAAATTATTTAAAACCCTGCGAAATCTCATGTAATCTCTTAAAATTGCTGAAAATCCAATAAAACGTAAAATCCTTTAAAATTACTTAGAATCCTACAAAATATCGTTAAATTAAATTCGTAAAATCCTTTTACATTCTTTAAATTAAAAATCCCATGAAATCTCGTTAAATACTTTAAAATACCTGAAAGTCCAATACAATTTCGCCAAATCCCTTTAATTTTCTTTAAATTCTATAAAACCCCAATGACTAGTAAAATCCCTTAAAATTTCTGAAAATCACAATAAATTTCATAAAATTCCTTGAAATACTTTGAAGTTCTTTAATATTTCTAAAATTTCAATAAATTTCGTAAAATTCGTATTCTCTTTCTTAATATAATCTTTTTGACAGCAATCGTTTTGACAACGAAAATAGTCTGAAGATACACTGAGAAAAAAATGCTGTTGAATCAAAAGTACAAACTTTCGCGCTCGTTCGAAAGCAGATATTATTGATTCAAATGAATATTCAATGAAACAATAACGACATATTTCGACTTGACAGTGATGCTGTGAATTTGATAGTGATGCTGTGAATTCGATAGTATATCTATTTTAATCATAGTATATTTATTTGAATCATTAAGATCTGCTTTTGACCGAGCACGAAAGTGCGCACTTTTGATTCAACAGCATTTTTTTCTCAGTGTAGTTTTCGAATTCGGTACTATACTCATATAAAATTCATATCATAATCGCTTTCAGTCCACAATAATTTTATTCATTATAGTTAAATTTCAGACACCATTTTGACAACAAAAATAATCTGAAGATAGTTTTCAAGTTCGGTGGGTACATTGACACAATTCGCGCAAATTCCGAAAAACCAATCAGGTTTTCGACAACAATGTGTTCGATATTTTCGAAATATACGGTAAGATCACTTGTTTTTATATAGGAATGTTGAAACTCTTGGATTTAATGCGACATTTTTGAACGCCCGTAAATAAATCCTTTCTGCGAAATCTCGCTGAAAAGTCGTGGTACGAGGCAACTGGTCCTTTCCGTTGAATTACAAGGATTATCTCTTTGTTACGACTCAGTCTCATGCTAGGAATCTGGGAAATATTAAGTCAGCGCTGAAGAAGGGGAAGGGAAAGATTAACAATCAGATTTCGGTGGGAGATGCGAAAGTAGCGCGATTATACAAGATTGAAGATACCAGAGAGCCCAGGATATTCGAGTGGATCTGAAGGGTTTCGTTCCTAGTACAGGGTTTACGCGTTCCACGGTTCAGTGCCTTGATGAAGACGCTCTCATACTAAACCTTTGTAATCTTTCCAGTCGAGTTTCTAAACTTTGTTCTCGGTTTAGACACTCAAAGCTGATGCTCTAAAATCTTCTCTCCGAAGACTTTTTCTTTACTTTCAAAAAAATGTCAGTCTTCGTAGATTGCAGTTAATTTTTATTTGACTAAAAAAAAATATCTTCCTTCAAAAGGAGATTGTTTAACTTTAAATTACAAGTTTCTCAGTCTCTCGAAATGAAACGTTTTCTGTTTGAAATCTGAAAATTCATTCTCGAACATACTTAGGAATCTTCTTCGGAATTCTTTTGGCATGAACAGAGTTTGACTTAATTTCCTTCCAAAGATGCAAATCTTCTACTTTTCTTTAGGAATGCTGAAGTTTCCTCCATCCACAAGACTCAAACAATATTCAAGGAAATATTAACTTTTCATTTAAAACGAGAGTTGCACACTTTAGAATCTAACAATAAAGGTTAGCAATGTATTGTAAACTCTCAACCATATTGTTTCATTCCAAGATATTTAAATAAACTCGAATAAACTTTCATTATTCATATGCTTCTCAAATTAGTCAGTCGAGATCGGATGATGCTCAGTCATTTTAGAGAATTTTTAATTCCATTACACCATCTTGAGCTGAAATAAAATACCTTTTTCTATATGATCTCTCCTACCGATGAAAGTTCGATATTGCGCTGAGCATTTGTTACCATGAAGACAATAACAGAGTGGATTTCTTTGTGTCTCTTTCTCACTTTTTTCCATTGCTTCTTTCTATGGAAGGTCTAAAGACTCGTAGTCACTGAGAAGATTGAACAGATTGGCAGCTGCACGTACGAAGGATCTCGAGTCAACGAGACGATATTTCTCCGGAGACTGACGTCACTTCCGGGCGTTTCACGGCTAAAGTTGGGATATGCGACGCCCTGGAATAAACTCGGGGCGAAATCGCATACAGCATATACTTGCTCGTGCATAGCGTGAAGAAGCGCAAAATGCAATCTGCATTTCGAACCGAGCACCGAAAGTATTCTTCGGGAGTTCTTCAACTTCTCCCAAGGTAACTTCGCCAACGCTTGTGTTAGGTGAATATTTGTACGGTTTCTATTTACCCTTTTTCGCTAGATATACTTGGTAAAAGATAAAAAAAAAAAAAGACGGACAAAGAACCAAAAATTCCACAGTTCTTGGTCTGAATTTCTGAATTCCACTTAACGAAACAAAAATCTTCCGTATGAATAGCTGGATTTTTTAGGCACAAATATCACGCTATTTGTTCCGAAATTTCGGTACAAATAGCTGCATTTTTTCGGTAGACACTGCTTAAATTAAAATCAATTCAAATGGGTTGAATTACAGTAAGTTACACAAGAGCGTCGTCACGATTTTTGGAAAAAAAAATATTGTTTTAAAGAAACAAAAACACAGTTTTAACGAACTCCCAAAAGACAAAAGTACTTTTACATATTCGATTCAGTAATCGCAATTAGGGGTCTTCCATAACGACGTGGTTTCCTTAGAGAGGGGGGGGGGGGTCGGCGAAAGGCCACGTTTTTCTACATGGGGAGGGGGGGTTCCGTGTCCGAGCCACGTGGTTTTACACTTAGGTATTAAAAGAAATTAAACGCATGGCTTATTCCTTTTTTGAAACAGTTTCGCTATTTTTGTTGACTCAGATTTTTCTTAAAAAAATAAATAAACCTCATAATTTTTTGTTTTATTTTCGTTTTACAAGAAATTTAAAAAACCACGTGGCAATTAATATGGAAAAAATTATGCAAATTAAAAGCTGTAGAAGAAAAAATAAACTGTCATTTCAAAATTTCTTCGCCTTTTATTACAGTTTATAATTTTGTAATGCTTAACTTTTCAAATTTCAAGTTGATACTTTTAAAACTCTAAATATTTTACTCGAAATTCATGATTGAGGAATTTAAAAAAATGTTTAAAAATTGCCGTAGGATATTGAAAGTCTCATGTTTTATGCATCGAAATATTAATACAAAAATGCCAACTACGGACACGCTTTTTATTCAGCAATGATTGCGACTAATCAATCGAATATGTAAATGCATTTTGGTCCTTTGGGAGTACGTTAAAACTGTATTTTTGTTTTTTTTTAAATAACATTTCTTTTTCCAGAAATCGTGACGACGCTCATGTGGAACTCACTGTAAATTGTG
This sequence comes from Synergus magnus, assembly GCA_032275165.1. Taxonomy (NCBI): domain Eukaryota; kingdom Metazoa; phylum Arthropoda; class Insecta; order Hymenoptera; family Cynipidae; genus Synergus; species Synergus magnus. The sequence goes on along the minus strand of JAUESH010000044.1, from coordinate 4,079,516 downwards.
CGTAAAGGAAGAAATAATTGAGTAGAGATGTTGATGGTCAGTGATGACAAGAGTCATCGAAAGGTCGTCATAGGATCACTGTGTAATCTGGTGCTGCCGAGGATAAATTAGACTTGGGCGAGATTGAGTTACTATATACGTGTTTGCTGGGTATTACGTGTCCTACGCTGTAATCAATATGCCAGCATTGAACTTTCAATTAGTGTCACTTAGCTCGACAAACACAGCCGCTCCTATTCCAACGCGATCTCGTGCTTTCGGTTACATAGATGAAAGCTTCCATTTTATATTTGGTTTTTTGAACCGATTGCTGGTACAATCAAACATCTCTAATGGAGGAAGTGAGCCTCTTTCACTACACTTTAACAAACTCAAACAAATGGCCCACTTACAATGCATTTTGTCTGTTGTTTTTGAAGAAAAAACATTTTCAATGTTTCATTTTCCTAATTTTCACGATTACACATTTGTCAACAGCTTACAAAAACATGCCTTCCAATATTTCTCACTTTTCCGAATTTTACCGGAATTCCAGAAATATATTTGTAGAGAAATTCATGGCGAAATAAAATGGGATGTTGCATTTGTAAACAGTAGGGTGGGTTGAAAAAAAAATTAGGAATCAGACATTCTTCCCATGTGGAAAAGTAGCACATTGGGACGCTCGAAAAAATATGTTTGAAACATTTCTTGTTTGCAGGGATTTGCAATTTTTACATTCTCATCAGGGAATGTATTAGATTTATGTAAAATTTGACCCCCCAGTTTTTGTCAAATGTCCACGT
>JAUESH010000044.1:4028076-4038119 GCA_032275165.1 Synergus magnus | reverse complement strand
CGTTTTTGCTCTGAAAATTCATTTTGTCCCATTTTTACTCTGACGAATTTTTTATCCCATGTAAAAGTGCACTTTTACAAACGAAGTATTTTTATCCCCTTTTTACCTTCAGCCGTTCAAATAAAATAATTAATTAAAATAATTAAGAGTTTTTATGTGAATGATACAAGGAAATTTTTCTTATCGGAACAAAAAAGATATCAATTATTGTCTAAAGTAAAAAAAAAAAAAAATTAGTATTCGGTTAAACAAAATTTTTCTTTTTTTCTTCCGCTAACTAAATTGAAAGCTTTTAAACCGGCTTTAATTTGGCTATGCAGGGCCACCCTTTATTTGTTGAAACTGATACCATTTTTAAACAAATGCTGTCATTACAAAAAAAATTAAGGTAGTTCTTTCTTTTACTAACTAGTACAAAAGAAAAAAGAAAAATAAGGAGTAGGAGGCCTTCAATTTTCATGCAAATTCTATTCAAATAATGCAATGTCTACATATCGTTGAACGATCGACTTTATACCGAGACTTGCGATTCTTTTCTGAACTCTGAGTTAATGCCAAAAGCGAGCCAATCGTAGCACACCCTCTGTGTCTGACAACGAAAGGAAAGAAAGTTTTAGGAAAGAAACTTCCATTCAAGTATCGCGAGTAAGTTACTCAAACGCACAGTTCCACTTATACTTTACCGAAAATAGCTGGTAAAAGCCGTCCTCTTCTTTTTATTACTGCAAAACTCTTGGATTATCTTCAAAGAAGAATTGGTTCCTGCTTTTCAATGCGATTTATTCTCGACAGGCAGGAATAATATTTTCCTTTCCATACAGAATGCAGAATCACTCTTTAAGCAATTGCGATTCAACACAATTTTTATGAGATAACTTTCACCCCTTTTTGATTTTTACATCTCTACTCCTCTTTATACTTTACAGAAAAATATTAAAAACTCAAGAACTGCTACAACAGAAAATGGAAAATCAGGCAAGAATTTTAGAAGGCAAAACTCTAGTTGTGCCTGACACGAATTTAGGACAATTTGTTCTTGAACACCTTCGCAAAAATGTATCTCACGTTGCCCAGGTAAATAATAATTTAATAATAGAAATTAAATTAATTGTCAGCGAGTAATAAAATGTGTATATAAAACTTTTTAAATGCAAGAATACTTTTTTTTTCCTGTGAGTGCTTTTCCCTGAAATCCATTTTGATGAGCGTCAAAGTTCTCGAAATGTTTTCGTAGTTCTACGTCGAACGTATTTTCGGTTGCCTTGGTGCAAGAAGATGGATAGAACGTGGGCGAAAAAAGTGCTGCGTTCCCTAATGGCGTGGTAACTTCGCTGTTACAGGTGGACGCGAAAAGCGGGAAAGTTCTCACGAACAAAGACATTCTCGACACGAGTGTGAAACTAGCTGAAGCTCTTCGGCTTCGAGGCGTGAAAATCGGTGACAGAGTCGCCCTGGCCAGCGAAAATCATTCTTACTTTTCAACTGCAGCTTACGCCGCACTTTATTGTGGAGGAGTTTTGGCCACTATTAACCCTGATTTCGGAGAAAGTATATACTTCATTGCTTCATTTTTTGATTCAAAATTCACAACAGAGCAAAATATAAATATAAATATGTTACTTATAGTTGACCGGGAAAATTAAAAAACTTAACCGGGAATCTGAAATCGTCCTCCGAATCGACACCCTGTAAATTTAAAACATAGAAACTTTTTATTTTAATTTATATCTTGAGGGCTTTTTTAAAGACTTTTTTTACATTTAAACAGCTGAAGTTCGACACACGCTAAACATTTCAAAGCCGAAGATAATCTTCGTATCAAGATACACTGAAGAGCTCATTACAAGTGTTGCTAAAACATTACCTTGGTCTATGGAAGTGATTGAACTCGATGAAGAACCAATCTCTGAAACTATTTCAACACTTAAGAGGATCCTTGGAGAAGTGAAGGACTCTCCGGATCCTCTAAAGTATAATGCCGTGTCTATAGCTCATCCAGAGAAGCAAGAAGTGCTAATATTATCTTCAAGTGGCACTACAGGTCTCCCTAAAGGTGTAAAGCTCTCACATCGTAATTTGCTTGCAGCCATAATCAACATTTCGTGAGTCTTTCTATCGCAATTACATACATCATACACTCGTCAAAACTCTTTTCTACGTTAAAACGATTTTCCCCACACAAAAATTTTTGATGACAATTTAAAAATTAATTTCTTTATTCAGAGACGTCGATACCTTCAACTTCCGGCCGAATGATAAACTTATCTTATTCCTACCATTCTTTCATGGTTATGCATTAGGAATGATCTTATCTGCCCTCGCATCTGACTCCACAATATTTTTTTTTAAATCTTTTGATCCGGAACTATTTCTGGATTCAATTGAAAAGTACAAAATCACCCATCTGCCTTTGATTCCACCAGTCATGGTTTTCTTAGCAAAAAGTCCGATTGTTTCCGGTCGTGACTTTAGCAGCGTGAGAGAAGTCTTCTGCGGATCAGCACCACTCTCTGAAGAAGTAAGTTTTTTAAAAACAAAGTTTCGAGAAAGTATACCGACGGAAAAATTCTGAAATGGAAGATCCTGCTTTATATCGGAAAGTAACCGAACCAGCTCTTCCTACAATTCAGAATTATTTGAAAAAATTACTGGGAAGTATAGTTGTCATAGAATGAGAATAGTTTACAAAAATATCATAAGTAATGCACGCAAAGTAGTTGGTAACAATTTTTGTTATTCCTTGTAGAAATTGATTACACGTCCGGAATTTTGCAGGTGATAAATGAGGTGATGAAACGACTTGGAGTTTCATGGATTCTGAATTGTTATGGGCTGACAGAATTCACAATTGGTGGACTTGTTTGTCCCAGACAGGGTAATAAACCCGGAAGTGTTGGTCGGCTATATCCAGGAGCTTTCTGTAAGATAATCGATCTGGAAACCTCGGAACTTCTTGGACCACATGAGACAGGAGAGTTGTGCATGAAAGGTGATCAAGTAATGTTGGGTTATTGCGATAATCCAGAAGCTACTAAAAGTGCTATTGATCAAGACAATTGGCTTCATACAGGAGATCTTGCTTATTATGATGAAGACGGAAATGTATACATTGTTGATAGGCTCAAGGAACTTATTAAGTATCAAGCAGTTCAGGTATTACACAATTTCATTCGTGTTAATCTAATTTTTTTTTTGTGCGACAAATATCATGAAAAACACGACAAAAATAGTTTGAAAATTGCCACAAGAATACAGGATTTGAATTCTGATGTGACAAATTAAGGTCATCCCACTTGAAGGCTATTTTTTCGCTTTTTTTTTGAGATTTTATTTTAGCGAACTATAAAATCTTACAAATTTGAACTTTTTACTATATTTATAACTATTTCAAGAGTATATCAACATTTTGTCAGATCGAAAAAAAGCTCCTTTATGATACCCACGATTTCGGAAGTTCTGCTTATCTGGAATCAAAAATTTTTGCGACTATTCCATGATATTTCCATTCTTTGAGATTCTCTGGGTTTCTAATGATTTCAAGAGATTTTCAATAATTTTAAAGGATTTTAAGAGGTTTCTAGAAATTTAAAGGGATTACAAGAGATTTGTATAATATTTAAAAGGTTTAGTGGAATTTTAAAGGACTCCATGAAATTTTAAGAGATTTTTAAGAAACTTTAGGGAATTCAACGAATTTTAAGGAATTTTAAGAAATTTTGATTTTTTAAAGTGATTTTAAGGGATTTTAATATTCCTCATGGGATTTTTAAAAATTTCAAAAGTTAATTTTGATTTTTAAAAGATTTTGTGAGATTTTTGTTTCCAAGAATTTTTATTTAGAAATTATTTGAATGGATTTTAGGGAATTTCAAAGTTCCTTATTGAATTTTAAAGGATTTCACGAGATTTTTATGATTTGTAAAAGATTTTGTGAAATTGTAAAGGATTTCATGGAATTTTAATATAGATTTTAAAGAATTTATGAGATTTTGTGGGATTTTAAATATTGTAGTGGAATTTTAAAGAATTCAAAGATATTTCTAGGAATTTCAAAAGATTTCAATATGTTTCCAATAATTTTAACAGACTTTGACGCATTTTAAGGGATTTTAAAGTTACTCGTGGAATTTAAAAATATTTCAAGAGATTTTTGAAAAGGTTTTGTGGAATTTTGAAGGTTTATAGGAAATTTTAAGAGATTTTTAGGAATTTTAAGGAATTTAAAAGTTTTTCTTTGAATTTAGAGGATTTAAAATGATTTTGAGGAATTTTAAAAGAATTAGTGAAAATTTAAGGGATGTCATGGAATATTAACAAATTTGTAGGGATTTCGTAGAATTTTAAAACATTTCTAGGAATTTCAAGAAATTGTAAAGAATTCTAAGAGGTATCCAATGTTGTGAATTTTAGAGATCTTTGTAAATTTTAAGTGATTTTAAATTTCAAAAGATATAAAAGTGAGATACGTTGAAAAATTTCAATAGCATTATTATTGAAAATTTTTTCGCATTTAAATACTTTTCTGTCAGGGAAATTTGTCTGAAAGTCAGGGAAATTGAAAAATTGAATCTTGTGGCCACCTTGTCCTAGTTCGGGCGAGAACTGCATGTATATACTGAATGCACCAAAAAAACTTGCACAAAATCCGTTGGATAGATTTTGAGATGTCATGGGTACCAGTTAGAAAAATACAGTTTTGAGAAAACGTTATAGAAACGTAAATAGTAATAAATATATGGTCAAAAGTTTAAATTTGTATGTTTTTATAGTTCGCCAAAAACAAATCTCAAAAAAGCGAAAAAAAAAACAGCCTTCAAGGTTTCTCACTCTTATTATTATATAATGTATCACACAATATCTCACTTTGTTTGGCGATAAGGTGGCACCAGCCGAGATTGAGGGCGTCTTACTGTCTCATCCAGAAGTTAGAGACGCTGGTGTGACTGGAAAACCAGATGAAGTTTCTGGTGAAATCCCTATAGCATTCATCGTCAGACAACCCGGTTCCACAATTTCCGCTTCCGAAATCTGTCAGTTCGTCAAAGGTAAATGAATATTCAAATTGCAGAATATTCTATCACAAAATTACACACAAATTGAAAAAGAGCATGAAACCTCTTTTCTTATTGAAAAATAAAATTAGGCCCTCAGGAACGTACAGAATTTTATTTTTTTTTTAGATCAACTCTCAAGTCATAAATGGCTAAGAGGAGGGGTGGAGTTCGTTGAATCCATACCGAAAAATCCTTCAGGTAAAATCTTGCGAAAAGAACTGAAGAAAATGTATTTGAAAAACTAATAAGCTGAAGAATGCTCAATAATTAATATTTTAACCGAATATAAAGTTTTGTATCCACGCCAACATTGCTAATAATTATTGTAGTGATTGTGGTTATTAAATTGAAACAAAATTTAAATTGAAGTAAAATATAATTTGAAAGACCGAGCGAACTAAATTGGTTCTAATGGAGAAAAATGTCGTAGAAAATATTCCTGGACATTCAATGGGCAAAATTAGGTGTCAGTATTGGAGAAATTTAAACCAGGTACACTTGAATACGGTTTTCCCGCCTCACGTTTCACGTAGTGTACTAATTCAATTACAACGATCGCTGCTGACAAATCTAATTGACGTACACCAATTATCCACCGGGTGAAAGACCGATTTCCCATGACCATTTAATTCTTTTCGTTTCGGTGGCCAGGGCTACTGAGATAATTACATTTACTTCGCTCTTCACGACGCGAGACTCCTCACTTTTTTAAAAAAATATTAAAATATGGCGACAACATCTTTTTGCCGAAAAACCAAAATCCCGAAGGTGAAAAAATACCGAAAAAATAATTCTCGATAATTCCAGTTCCCGAAAAATGCAATTTCCCGAAATAAAAATAATATTACCGAAAATAGAAAATTACCGAAATTTCAATTTCTGGAAATTTTGTCACCACAATTAGAAGTCAAATATTTTCAAATTCTAAAAGATATTCTTACAAAGTATTTTTAAAAATTCAAGTGTTTTCAATATTTAAGCAATCATTTACACAATTTTCTGTCAATGAATAATGTGTTATTTCGGGTAAAGTTTTATTAACAATTTATTAACTACTGACATTTTAATCGTCAGTTAAAAACTTCCCTCTCGATATTTTGTAGATTGAATCTCTCAATATAAAAGAAATATAGCCATTGGGATTATGGTAATAAGCTCTTGTTCCTTGCCTTATCCGGTCTTAAAGCTTTCTCAAATGTTTATGCTGCTTTTTAATCTCGTTCAAAGATTTAAGGGGAGTAGATCGCAGCTCAAGGGAAACAAATTTTTTTTTATTCACTAAACGACAGTGGAACATAATTAATAAGTATTGGCTATCGTGAAAGCGGAGCTGCTGAATTGCTTCGCTTTCGCGTTCATTTAAACTCTCATAATTAAGCTTATTGGATCGCGACTTTCCAACTATCGAGAATAGGATACTTTTCATACACGGAAAAAATTTAATAAATCCTCTCACTGCCCCTCTGGCTCATCGATTTCTAATTTTCTATAAACGAAAATTCTGAAGTAATTTTACAAATCATTTCATACTGTTCTATCGATTTTCCCCTCAATTATAGCTTTACTATAGCTACATTTTAGAGATGTCAAAAACAACATTTCCGGCGATTAGCATGACGGATTTTCGCGTTAAAAGTGTGCACATTCACGACGTTTTTCATGTGTTAAGTGCTTAAACGATAAAAGCTATGAACGTGAAAATGGCAGTCAGTCAAAATTTCTTGATGATACTGAGCCTGATCCCAAGAACAAGATTCAGGAAATTATGTAGAAAGTAATCAGAATATCCCGTTCAATTAAAGTAAATTTTATACTCTCTAAAATTGAATCAGTATAGAAGTTAACTGATTTTCAGTGACTCTCTTTTCAAAATTACATTCAGTGACTTTTCACTGATTTACAGTAAATTTTTCACTGATTAAAATCGTAAGAAAAGAGTCACTCAGAATCAGTGAAGTTTCACTGATTTAATGAAATAATCCACAATCCACTTTTTTGCAGAGCACAAAATGTGTAATTTGCGAAGTCCTTGAAATGGGCTGAATCAGATATTGATAGGATGAATCAATATATTTGACTGGAAATAGAGTTCCGGTTGCTTATTACAATGAACACCGTATACCCATTCGGGGGATGCGTAACGTGCACCAGACATTTGATGATGCATAGTTGCTGTTGACATGTTGGAACGTCAGCCTCATGACCTCTCCAGCCCAACCATTATCCGCAACCACCCCGAATTGGGACAATAACCGCTCCGTAGTCGTGTAATAATTATTGGCCAGCTTTCGGTTACGATCCGCACGATTTCGACGTAATCCCAAAATTCAGGGGTGCGTGAGGCATCCTGTCTCTCTACACCCGCTTTATTCCACCTCATGGAGTTTCAAGAATTGCGTCAAATTCAATATTCCTGTTCCATTTAATGATCAAATTGATATCGCACATGTGAGACCTCAAATTTCATTCAATCATAAAGGAAAAACATGAAAAATGTGTTGCATGAATTTTAGTCATCTCAGGTCATCCCCTATTCACCTTTTTTCATCTATTTTACATTTGTTCACCTATTCAAGGAATTTATCACCTTTTCACCTTTTTTCAATTGATAAAGTTGATTCATACGAAAAATTCTTAATATTGGAATTATATGATAATTCCGCGTCACTTGCGGATTGAAAAAACTTTTCTGGGTAGTCAGTCAAAATATGTTTACATGACACTTGCAATTTTTTAATTGAATTGAAATTGAAGAGTTTTGAATTCTTTTTAAATCCTTAAAAAAATGTAATCCTGTGATATCCCCAGTAATTCCTTAAAATTGCTTGAAATCTTTTCAAATTCCTTGAAATTCCTTAAAATCGATTAAAAGATCTTAAAATCTTTGAAATCCTATGAAATTTCTTGAAAATCTGTAAACAATTCTGAATTTTTTTGAAACCGTTTCAAATTCTTTAAAAACATTAAAATATCTTGAAAATTCTTAAAATCACCTAAAATCTCTTGAAAGCCCTTGAAATTATTTTTAACATCTTGAATTCTTTTAAAATTTTTTTCTTCTTTTAAAGATCCCTTGAAAATCCTTAAAATCTTTAAAATCCGTTCAAATACTTTAAAATCTTTTTAAGTAACTTCAAATTGCCTAACATTCTTTAAAATCATTCAAACTGTCTTGTAAACTTATGAAATCTCTTGAAATCTCTTCAAATCCTTTGAAATCTTTTTAAATGACTTTAAATCGCTTGACATTTTTCATAAAATCACGTGGTTTTACACTTAGGTGTTTAAAAAAATAAAACAGTCATCAGTAATTTATATGAGTGGCTAGTGTTGACTCAGATTTTTCTTAAAAAAATAAAAATCAAATAAACCTCATAATTTTCTGTTTTGTTTTCGTTTTACAAGAAATTAAAAAAACCACATGGCACCCTGGGGGAGGGGAGGGGGGGTCGAAGAGAATTCCATGATGGACCACATGGGGTGGGGGGGTTAAAAAGTGGCCAAAATTGGGACACGTGGTTTATGGAAGCCCCCTAACTTCGAGACTTGAAATTTTATTTCTCAGAACGGTTCCATTTAATGACTTAACATAAATAGCAATAAAATTTCAAGTCCCACAGTTTTTGATTGTTTTACTGTCGTTTATCATAAACGTTGCAAACATCAGTATCATTCTACATTTTACATTTGCTAATGACGTCGAGGAATCTATAATGTTCTTTTTAAAGATGAAACAGACAAATTGACTGAGTAGAAAAAAATGTCTCTGACAAGGAAGTTTTCTTTTATTGCTCTCATTTTGCAATTAAGCTTTCATTCTCCGTTATATTAATTATTATATTTCCAAAGACGCCTATAATTAATTAATAAAAGGCGTTACATTCTTCATTCTCTTCCTTTGAATTAAATTCTAATGAACGTCAAAAAATAATTCATGTGGAAAAATACGAGTAAGAGACATCTTCCTGTAAAAATGCAAATATAAGTCTTTTTGGCTTGAAAAGGAAGAGTGAATAATATAATTTAGGTTTCTTTTATTAATTGAATTTATTTCACTCGAGCACCGATACAAGCTCTTATTGCAAGCTCATGCTTCACTGACAACTCTAGGAATTGGAGTGGTTGACGAAGGCACTTGCTTACAATAGTTCGCATTGTGCTGAATCTAGTGGAGTGATAGGCTCGGTATCTCACTTCGTGAAAGCTGCGTTATATTCTGAACGTTATATCGTACTTGGCATTTAACATGTATACATATACATATATACATAGCTGCGAACGTTATACATAGTGTTCCTAAAACATGACAGTGCTTTGTTAAACCATATCACTCACCACTATCGAATACAAAAAAAATAAACATTTTTATTTCTATACGGTTATATGTACTTTTAGTTGCCTGGGAAAATTGAAAAACTTGACCGGGAAAAGCCGGAAAATTACCGGGAATTTGAAATCGTCCGCCGAATCGTCACCCTGAATTTTACTGTTTCTGTGGTTGTGACAACCATTTTTTTGTGACAACCAGTTTTTTCCATGTAAGAATAATCGCGTTCTATTTGAATTATATTAGTTACATGAGTTATTAGTAGAACGGCTAAAAAATAATGTAAATAATACATGTATAAATGTTTGTAAAGCCGAATTTCGCGGAAACAGACTTTATTGTGTACATCGTAAACTGGAATGAGTCGTAAACAAACGCACATCCGAAATTACGAACTAAAACAGTTAGTTTTATGACACATTTATGATGATTTTTGTAGGCATCCTACTAAATTGTCAGTTTACGATCGATGTCCTCCATTACACTTCACAATTTCAATGGCTTCGTATCGAGTTATTCGCACTCTGAAATTTGGATTGTCGATCACAAACACGAAATTGACTACTACTCCTTTGTTTATTACGAAATTATATTCAAAATATTGATCGTCAAAACTTTCCTGCAATTATTATAATGTAACAAAATCCTTTTAATTTTTATGA
>JAUESH010000044.1:4013443-4027976 GCA_032275165.1 Synergus magnus | reverse complement strand
GAATTTTTTCAAATTTTTTTACCTAACCCAAAAAAAGTTATGGGTTTTTCAAAAAAATGGCTTTTTTCTTTTTCAAACGACCGTAACCAATCGAGTAATCGATCTATTTTTGGCACGTTTCATAAATTTTTTAACTTTGCTTATTTTTCTTAACACTACTCTGAAAATTTTTTAGAATATACAGAGAAACTTAAAATTTGGAAAAAATAATAATAATAATTAAAAGTGGTAATCATCGGAAAAATTTCAATTTTTTTTACAATATAACTTTATTTATATCTACTGTGCATAAAATTATTTAATAAACTTTGTTTTTTGGATATGTAAACAAAAGAAGCGACGTATGAAAAAAAAATTCAAACGAATTTCATCCCAAATTAACTGCTTCAAAAATTAATGTTATGAAAAATAAGCTAAGTTAAAATTTTTTTTTCAATTGAAAAAGAAAAATAGAAAACGAAAATATCCCACTCTAAAAATTTCAGAAAATTTACGGAAAATGTCAAAGTTTTTTATGAAAAAAAGAAAATTAAAAATGACAATCATCTCAAAATTTCCTTTTTTTCCGAAAATTTCAAAAAATAAATAAACGTTGAAGATGTATCTGTATAATTTTTATAAATTTTTTTCTGAAAAGTGCATTTAAAAACAAAAATCTTGAATAAAACGTCCCGATAAGTCAATTTTTGAAAAAGTTAAGGCCATTTGAAGAAAAAGCCATTTTTTTGAAAAACCTATACATTTTGTTGGGTTAGGTAAAAAAATTTGAAAAAATTCTGAAAAATGTTTTCGATAGGGTAGAAAAAGGTAAAAAAGTTTCAGCCAAATCGAAAGGGGTCGGAGTCAAAAGTGGTCGATTTGGCATGGAATGCCCCATATATATAGGTCAATTATATAATTATGCAATTTAACAAAGGAGAAATATCCACTTTAAAGTAAAATTTAAGTAAATTTTCACTATTTGGAATTTAATGTACAAAATGCTAAAGCTTATTATTTATTAGAGGCGGCATATATTGAATACAGTATCAAATTAAAGTTTCCATATTTCATATAATAATTATGCGAAACATTGCAACTGGACTAGTACGTGACATATGAAACGTGCCAAAACTAGATCGATTACTCGATTGGATGCTGAATGACCACTCCACAATTTTGAATAAAATTTCAAATATAGAGAGCAGAAATCTGTTTCGCACGCATTGCCAAAATCATTTTGGTATAATCATTTATACGCGGAAATGAAATTGACCATTTACCTACAATATGAATAGGTATAAAACTAGGGATTATATATTTTCTCAATTTAATGCTACTTTCTATTGCAATCGCATATTGCACACGTGTTTATAAAATTGTATGAAAGAGCTAAAAAACGAATAACATTACTCTTGTTGAGAAGCTTTTATAAATCGACACATCCGTATTACGATAAGATAAGTTAGGCAACTGATTAATAGCTTTGCTGATAGGATAGATATCATCATTTCATTGCGTCGAGTGTATGTCACGGAAGTTGTCGAAACCAATATTTTGAAAAAAAAAAAACAGACTCTAAAGTTATGTTCTGAAAGGAAAGAATTTAATGTAAAATTGCTCTTAAAAGTAATAAGCATTCTTTTCAAACATTAAACCAAGTGCAGTATAAAATTTCTGAAATTAAAAAACATGGGAAATTCAAATTCCGAGTTGAAAGAACTCACACAAGAAATGCTGGACGAATATGCAGAACTCACTTATTTGAGTAAGGCGGAAATACTTTAGTAAGTGAATAAAGCCACATATTTTTCTATAATTCTTATGCTACTATTTCTATTCTTTTTATTTTTTGCAGTATATATAAACTTTTTAGAGAAGCAGATCCGAAGAACGTTAAAAACAATATCAGTTATAGATTATCGGTAGAGCGAGCTTTAAAAGTCATTCCTCATCTGCGTGTAAGTTCCTAAATACATTTTTCATTTAAAGAATAAATTGGGTGAAATTAGAATCTAGTGATAAATACTTTATTTTTCTCAATAAAGGAAGATAATGTAAAATTATACACTTTGACGTTCTTTTCCGTATATCTTCAGCTCAACTCCCTTTTCAAATTGAGAATAGATGATGCCGTTTTATAACCCGCGCGATATCTGTCGGGATTTATGATTTGGCTTCAACAATATTTTCCAGTCTGCCCAATATTCACTCGGTTTCAATAATTCATTTAAACTGCTCACTGAACACACATACGTTTTCAACTTCTGATTTTCTACATGAATTTTAACTCTTCAATGTATAGCAGTTGAAAAAATCATATTTTCTTAGCTATTTTCACGAGACCTGTAAAAATGTCTATGGAATAAAATAAAAATTAAGAAAGATTAAAATTAGATTAAAAGGTTTAAAATCAGTGAAACAATTGTATAATTAAAAATTTTTAGTCCTTGAAACTTTAACAATCACAAGTTTAGAGCATTTATAAATCTGTTATGGGATAATTGTCTTAAATGTGAACCTTTTTTTGAAGTTTTAATTACTTATTTTAAGAAATCATTATGAAATTTTAGCACAATCCATTTCGAGAGTCGATATTTCGAGTATTTTCGTCCAAACAAGATGGAAAAATGAGTTTCGAAGACATTTTGGATCTCTGCTCAGCCTTGTCTGGAAATTGTCCGGGAAATGTTCGAGCTGCATGGGCGTTTCAAATTTTTGGTAGGCCTATAAATTAATTAAAAAATTTCAAATTAGGTACAAAAAATATTAAAACGATAATTATCCATAAACTAATGTAATTTGCTAATCTGATAATTAAATTATAATAAATTTCAAAAATTTATTCTTGTTTAAAATATTGAGATAAGAAGCAGAAATTTAATATATTTTTCTTTTATTTAATGTTAACATTTAAATCTAGGTAAATTAATTAACATTTAATTAGAATCTTAATAAATGGAAGTGAATATTTTGAATTTCTAGAAGAAAAGCAGAAAATCCCAGTGCAAAGCGTTTTATGACAGTGTATTAGTGTCTGAGTGGCTTTGAAATCTGTATATTGAGTGAAATTAATTAAGAAAAAGTCCAGCGAGCATCGCTTGAACTCTAGCTCGTTAAATAAAATTAAGAAAGTTAGAATCACCTGCGATGTTCCTAGCTAGGTCGTCGGCTGATATTTATTAAATACTCTTTTCAGCGCGGAATTTTATTTTCCTTTTAGAATTTTAAATAAACAAGATAATAATTTGTTTCAATTTTAGATCAGAAATATTCAGAAATATTTGAGTAAATAGTAAATATTGAATTTCGATTAGTCTATTGATGTGAAAGTTTAAAATATTTTTTTTTTATATTGAAAAATGACTTGATTTTTAAAAATTTCAATTAAAACCGAATTAAAAATTTCTGTAAGTGGAAATTCACCCTTATGTGTGTTGAAACGAAGTACTTAAAGTGATAAAAGTGAAATAGTGATAGGGTAATGTCAATTTTCACTTCCAGACTTTGACGGTGACAATCAGATCTCGCTCGATGATTTGATCGAATCAGTAGAGAGACTGACGGGATTCAGCGAGAGTAGAGAGACTAGAATTGATCGACAAAATGCGGAACGTATCGCTGAAATGGTTAGTATTTATATTTTTCTATATGTAATCAACAAGTAATCCAGAAGATTACAAAGAAATGAAAGAGAATTTAAAATGAAAAGTTTTAATTAGAAGGTAAAGGCATTGGATCAAAGTTCTAATTTCAAAAGTCGATTTCCTAGCTTTACTCAACAAATATTATAATTAAATATTTTTTTCACTCTACAGCATTTTTTCAAAAAATGAAAAGTTAACATTTTGGGGATAGTTTTCAAATTCCATGTTTTGTTCAAAAAGTATTAAAATGAAATATATTTTCTGTAGACTAACTTCTAGTTCAAAAAATAAAAGCGCTATAGAGCGTGAAAATATCTAATTATAATATTTGTTCAGTAAAACGAGGAAATAGAACTTTGAGGTTTGAACTTGATCCAACGCCCTTAAGTTTAAAACAAAATTTATTTTCATTCTCTATTTCTCTCTTCGAAATATTTGAATATCATTCTTTTGGTTTTTCTGAAAAATTACAGAACTTAGCTCTTTTTGAAGTTTAATTAAACTTTTGAATATTTATGAATAGGAGTTTAAGGCACTAAAAGCCTTTCCTTAATATATTTTAGTCCAAGTGTAAGATAATTATGAGAAAATAATTTTCTCTGAATGTAGGTAATAAGTGTATAAGCGAAGGAGTAAGTATTCATTCAAGGCAGCATTATCACGCTTGGATGCGGTGCGACGCCGTGAAAACTTTTCTCGGCCTCGATATGAGGGGCTATTATGGCTTATGGGACAATAATGCTATTGTCTTACGTGCTATAATAGCAGCATAGAGCGAGACACAGCACTTCCGCATATGCATGCATGCACCAGACACAATTCAATACCTCTATACACACCTGCATACTAATACAGACACATACTTATGCAAAAGTGTTAAGGGCTTGTAGAAAAGATGCATAAAAAAGTCGTTTCACCGATTTCCAAATTCATAAAAATAAGAGAACCACATACTAGATTACTAATAGTAATATAATAATCCTGAGAGAAAGAAAGAGAAATTTTCTCTCCCAATCTGCATTACTAAAAAGTTACTAATGAAAAAGTACCTAGTCGTTTACGGATTCATTTGTTAAGCATTTATAATCCATAGTTGAAAACTAAAATTCTGAAATCATGAAATGCGCTAATTAATGAACTAGTAAACAATTGATAGAATTCTCACAGAAAATAATCGACGAATAAGTGAAATAATTGACATTAATTGGTAATTGTAAAGTAATGATGACGCTTCAGACACAATAATTATCTAGTATTGGAATACCGAGAGCCAATTAGTCACCGTTGTCAGATCAATTGATTGGATAATTGTGTAATTTATCGCACTTTAAAAAAATCGGATTGCTGCACACTGCACATTCAATGACAATCAGCTTGAAGTAAAGTTATATTAACTATTATACGCATCATGTCTGATGATTCTATTACTGTTTTAATCTCCATAACAGATTTATCATTTCATACAATGATAATCCTCTATTAATTAAATTAAATTATAAACTGGTATCTTATAATAAGGAAAGATCTAGAATTAACATATTTTGATATTTAATATATGAAAACTGTTATTTACGTCAGCATACTTTTAATAATTACTGATTTTCTATTACTCTGTTCCTCAGGCTCTCAAAGAATTGGATCTGGTTCAAGCCGGATGCATTTCGCCTCAAGAGTTCGTACACCACATTTCTAGAATGCCGGAATTTGCTCACACATTTCAATTTAAGCCCTAATTCATTAATTAATTAATTAAAAATTATAACGTTAATTTCTTTCTCCTTTTTAAGTTTAATAATTATCAATAAATTCGTGAAAAAATGTTAGTAAGTATTCAACATTAGTTTATAAAGGCTTGCAAAAATGACTGAAAAATTCTGAACGTTCAAATGAACGAATTTTTGTATTGATTGTATTTTAAACTAGAAACAGTTTTAAAATATTGACACATTTGTATTGAAAACAATTTTGTATGAAAGAAACTTGTAATGTGTATTGTTATTTTTAGTTGGAACAATATTTCTAGATAAAATAGAATTAAGAAAAAATATTTCGTTCATTTGAACGTTCAAAACTTTTGGTACATTTGTAAAAAGGAATTTAATACCCGAAATTGAACAATTTTTTGCTTGCATTTTTGGAATAATCTCTAGACAGGATGGAAAATTCGCCAAGTTTCGGTCATTTCTCAAGGAGAGTGAGTTTGAAAAATGGTCTCAATTCGGAAAAGAGTTAACGTTTAAAGGCAATGCAATTGCCACGAGTGTAAATGCCAGGGAAGGCAAGCTCGGGTATGTAGGGTGTTTTCATCCTTCTCTCGTACGTGAGCGGAAGTACCGGAGGTACTTTGTACTCAATGTAACAGTCCGGATACTTGAAGAGATACGAGCGAAGAAGACCCGGTGCACACTGATACGCGTATTCGTCCTCTTTGAACAAGTCCAAGGGGTGAAGACTTCCGGTATGGTCTTTATATTGTTTCCGGTGCATTTGAACTACCTGCAAAAAAATACAACTTTGAAAATTTCGTCACATCACACAAGCTTGTTATAATTGAATTGAAGCATTGAAAATTATAAATTTAAAATTAGAGGAAAGCCTAATGCTTCAGGATTAATTAATTATTTATTATGAATTACCTTATATAAATCGTCAACTTCTTTCATTCGTTGTTCATCAATAGCTGTAATATTATATGACGGCGGTGATATAAATTGATTGTGATCACGAACTCTACTCGCTTTAACAAGATCCGGCTTTGGACTATATATTTGGCTTTGTAAATTTCCTTCACACATTTTGAAAATTAAAACTTTGAATTTGAAATTTAAAAATTATATTCGGAAAGATAAATTAACCAAATTATCAATTCGTTTGATTAAAACAAAAACAGTTGAGTAAACTGTCACTCTTTGAGTCTTAACTTCCATTACGAACATTCTGGTGTAAAGTATGTAAGTAGTTTCTCGATTTTGACTTTGTAAAAATTATTTTTTTATTAGCGAGCAACGAAATAGTATATCATAGAATACAAATTTAACTTACTTCTACATAATACGCTCAGCATTACATACAGCTAAAAGTTTAAATATAATTATAGAGACGATGATAGGTAAAAGCTTTCAACCTTATCTTATTATTAAAAAAAAATAAATAAAAAAACTTCTAAAATGTTCATAATATATTAAAATCTATCTCCATTCCTGTAGGAAATTTTCAGCATACGTCTAACGCCTCGTTTTTAAAAAATAAACTGGTATTATGAATTTTAAAGCCAAAATATTTTCAATTAATTTCCAAGAAATCAGTTCCAAATTTTATCATTATATTCAAAAAGTCTCAGAAAAAACTTTCACTAATCTGACTTTAAATAATTGTTTATTACTGAATACAAGTACTTTCAGTTTCAAACTGGAGTTTTTATGCTTAAACTTAGAACAGAAGCTATTTTTCCAAGAATTAAAACACATACGTACTAAAAATTACACACCGGGACAAATGTTTACAAACTGGAAAGTAAGTCAATAAAAACTTACTCGCACTTATTTTTAGTTTAAACTTAGATTGGCAAAAATACAACAAGCATCCAAGTCAATTTCTCCAGAATTTCATGTCAGGTTAATTAGAAAGTCTGAGAGTTTTTTACTATCATCTAACTTCGGTTTTTTTGCTTTGACTGCATCGTGTGCTGGTGGCTTCTTCACTTTTGAAGCAACTGGAAACATTTCAGGCTTGGAGTGACCACCGAAACCGTCGAAAGTCATTGGCCCGAATCTATTTTCAGCCTGGAAACAATAAAAAAATTTGGTTATTTTCATTTATTCAAAAATTCCAAAAAGAATTAAAAATAATTATTTAAAGAACGCTAAGAGAAAATTCTTACTCACACTGGGAACATGTGCAA
Organism: Synergus magnus; assembly: GCA_032275165.1. NCBI lineage: Eukaryota > Metazoa > Arthropoda > Insecta > Hymenoptera > Cynipidae > Synergus > Synergus magnus. The sequence continues at coordinate 4,020,449 of JAUESH010000044.1, read as the reverse complement.
GTCTTTTCTTCTTTCCAAAAATAGAATGACCAATTACACCAGCTGAACGTTGAGCATGTCGTTCCTTCAGTGCTAATATTCCTTTTGATTTCAGTCTCAGATAAGGAGAATTTTCTTCGTTTTCTTTCGCCTTATTCTTCGGCTTCTATAAGGAAGAACATTTATTAAATTAATGTACATTGAATGAACAATTTAGATATGTTTTGAATTAATTTTTAATTAAAAAGTGTAGAATAACTCACCATTGTCGCTCCTTCGTCAGAGCTATCTTCACTAATAACAATTGGAGAGGACAATAAATGTGGCTTCGACGTTGGTTTGAGTTTCTTTGCAATAGGACCATCGTCTTCGTCCTCGTGTACCCTTCGTAGCGCTTCCATCTTCGAAATTTCTCTTTCTTTAGGAGTGCTAGTCTTGGGAGTATTGGTAACGAGTTCTTCATTTTTTTCTGAAGCCTCTACGTTTTTTTTATAAGCTTCGAGTCGCCTTTCCAATTCCATTCTTTTGCTTTCACTGATCGCGAGACGTTCTTCCATACTCCTAGAATAAGTTAAATATATTTTAAAGTAATGTTTTTTCAATTTAATTATAAAATCTCATGGTTGTATTGCATTTCTAAACTATATTGTACACACTTTCTCTGCAGTAGTTGTTCAGACAATAAATCTCGTTCTTTGGATAAGGAAGCAATGTCTTGTTGCAATCTCTTCATTGATATTCGCATCTCCTTCCGTTTGCTCACATGGTTCGTTAACTCCCTGTAAAATAAACAATAATTATAGATAAGTAAATAAAAAAACGATAGATGAATAGAATACAATAATTTTTGTCACCCTTACTGTTTCATAACTCCGATATAAGTAATCAATGTGTTAGGATCTCTCGTCTCTCGGATCATTTCGGTGACATCATCATGAGCAGAATTCACTAAAGTTTGTATACTGAAAAAGAAAGAAATTAATAATTAATAAATAATTAATTAAAAAATGGTTTGCATTCTATAAAACACGTACTTGCGAAATAATTCAATCTGATTTCTCAATTTTTGTAATTCTTTCACTTTTAATTCTGCTGAGACACTTTGTTCCTTTAAATATTTAGCTTGTTCCTGCAGAGCATATATAGTAGAGTTTTGAGATTCTTTATCGTTTTCCAATTTCAAAACCTCTTTTCGCAGACCGTGAACTTGCTTGTCCAGTGACTCTGCTTTTGAAATGTAATGATTTATATCTTTTTCTTTTAACAGAAGCTTGAACTCTAAACTTTCGACTCTACTTTGAAGTGTTGTACTGTCTTCTTCTATTGTGTCGTTGTTTGAAAAATTGAAATATATCCGGTGAATCTTGGCCTGCGAGACTTTCTCCCGACATTGTGGACATGATTTTGACCTGTGGGTAAAGTACAATTTTTTTATTAGATTATTTTATCTAATTAAAAACATTGACGAACTATTTAGATGATTAAATCATCGTTAATTAGTAATTATAATATAATTATAATTATATTTTCAGTTTGAAATAAACAACATTTGAAATACATTTAACCATCATAAAGGTAAACCTCATAAAATCAATTGTAAAAATAGAAATAGAAAGACAATTTATGACAGAAGTAGGTTAAAACGCACAATGTCATTGAACTCAAAGATTATAGAATAACGACTATAAAATAAAAAAGATTTGAGATTTTTTAATAGTGAAAACTTAGATAAAACTGTCGTTAAAAATTTAAGTTAAAGATTGTTAGTCTAAAATATTTAACAACTATAAACAAATAAGAAATATTGTTTGCACCTTTCGAGCCATCGAGTCAGGCAAGGGAAGTGAAAGACATGTCCACATGGTGTATAAAAAATATCTTCCGATGGCAGCAGTAATTCTCTGCATATAACACACACGATATTCATATTTTCAATTCAAAAAGACAACACTAAGGTCAAATATAAATTTCAAGGCGACATAAACAAATCCAGGGACGACTGAGTCATTTGAAGAAACACGAATCTTATTCCTTTCGGAATATGTCGCAACGTCAAAACTTAGTTTACGTGTTACAAGGCTTCCTTGATTTCTGACATTACTTATAATTCTGCATTTATGGATATTATAATACAGTTTTTTTCTGATTTTGTAAGGAAATTAGGAGGAGAACAAAGACCAGTGCAAAACTAACCACAAACAGAGTCTATCTGTCACAAAACTGCTAACATTCGGCGGCCATTTTGAAGGTGGCGCTACAAACGCAATGCGCGCCAAAATTTCAAATACTGAATTCAATTGCATTTTCAACTAGTTTAATTTATTTCATAATAAGGCGTAATTTAGAAATAATTTTTAACTAATTTTCTACTTGAAAAAAGACTCAAGAAAATGAAAGTGACAATCTGAAAACAGGAGATTAAATATTACATTTTTTAATATCCTTATTATTTATTATTTATTTACAATATTTACAGGTTTACATTTACATTTAAAAAAGAACTTAAATCGTTTTGTAGTCTATACAGAGAAAGATAATATTAAAAATACTTTTTTAAAATTAGATCCTATGAACTAAAAATTATAATCTACCCAATAAACAAAAAGATATTTGAATATTAATAGAAGAATGTAAATAACATAACGATGAACAAAATTTTATACATTTATAGAACACATAAAATAAATACCCATACATATTATATTTTTCGTCACATAATCTAGAAAATATCAGAAGACTGAAAAATTATTGTTATGTGCACACAAAGTTCTTTGATATCTAAATGCAGGATAAAAATATTCATAATAGACTGAAAGAGATAAAATAAATACTCTTTCAACAAATCATAGCCATCTATATAATTATTATAGGTAAACAGTAGATATATACAATCTCTTCGCGGAAATTTTACTTAAAAAAAGTATATGTATAAAAAGAAAATAAGATTAAATAATACCTTATTTACACTGAGAACCTTTTTTTTTAATTTAAAAAAAGTTTCTTTGAATATTGAATATTGATCGATTTTCATGATAAAAGTTATCCTTCCTTTTGGTCCTCAAATTTAGATAAAATAATACATTAAGATTTAAAGGCAGGCTGAATGCTCAGAGAGAAGTAAATTATTAATAAAACATATATGATATAATCTGAGAATCTATTATTTTTCGATTTTTAAAAGCCACTTGTTTTATTGTCAGTAATAATAAAAATAGGTGATTTTCTAAAAAATTAAGGCCAAATAGTTCACTCTGCTAAAAATGGTCCATTTACAGCTTCGTATTACATTCTCGTTCATTAGGCGAATCCTCATCAGTGCTTTCCTCTCTTCGGAAAGCACAGTCACAGTTTTTAAAACTGGCTGAAGCTAAATTATTTTCCGAATTACTCAAATTCAACGAATCCTTCGAGACAGCTAGAAGTTTTTTTGCAGAAGGGACACTATCAACAGTTCTTCTTCTAGATTTCTTCTTTCCCTCACTTTTATTCCCACTTGATTTCCAACGGACTCCTTTTTTCCATCTTCCACTCTCCGAAGATTTTCTTTTATGTGTTAATAATTTGGGATAACTATGAAGTCTTCTTCTAGGAATATCAAAATGTTTTGCACCAAATTGAATTCCACCTTCCAAGTGTTGACAAATTTTTTCATTGTGACACTCAAATCGACTCACATCGGAATGAAAATCGTTGCAATTGCAAATTTTTAATGATGAATCAGAAAGTCTTTCTTGAGAAAAGGCAGAATTGATGATTCCTTGCTGAGCTGGTGAATCATCATCATCATCATCATCTTCATCTTGTGGATCATCCTCAGAGGCTCTTCTAATATCTATGACTGGTATATTAAAAGATTCTGCTCTTCGGACTGCTGAGTCCCTTTCGGATTTTCTCAAAAATGTTGTATCTGTTTTCTGACGATTTAGGTTTGTGGCACTTGGCCAAGGCTCGATGTTAACTTTCGAAGATTTGGTGAGTGCGAAGAAAGGTTTTCGCATTTGGTCGAGACGAGGCGTTGATAATTTTGTCCTTGAAAATTTTTTCACTGCTTCCATTAAAGTACTCGTGCGACGCGTTTCGTGCGTTTCCTGAATATCCAATGGAACAATCGTTTCAGAAACTTTTCTAACCATCTTCGGACTATCTGCAGGGGAACCATTGATCTGGCTGAAACAAACGTGCCTAAGTTAATAAATTTAATCAATGGAGTTACATTTTTAGCAGCAAGACAATTAAATAACAATTTCTTACCGCCTGTCGTTTTCTGGACTATCGTTTAAGTGATTAGCTAAACTGGCACTTGATGTGCGAGGTGTTGCAGTTAATCGGCTATTATTATCATCTTCTTCAACTATGTCTGGCAAGAACATAGTCTGCTTATCCTCAGGTACCCTAAGCAAAAAAAATAACAATAATTTTATAATATTTTGAATAATCTGTGCACATTTTGCAATTAATGGAATTTTCAAAACTCACGTCATATTTGCCACACTTCCACGATAAGTCTTTTTCTTATAAGCTGCCGCAGCTTCAGTATAGGGCAGCGTGAGATCCTCAGAATCGAAATAAATGTCTTTTACGAGTGGAGGACACCGATTCATTAAAGTATCCACACCAAGATATGATACCTTTTAATTACAATCGTTTTTCAAATGTAATAAGTCATTTTAAGTAATACATTTAAGTAATACATTTGTTTCGAATATACATTAAGATTTTTCAAGTATACCTTTGTGTGACGATCTATCAACCAGTTTAATTCAAAGTCTTCATCATCGTCTCCAAAGGGATTAATTAACTGCTCGGCAACCTGAATAAAAAATGAATTTTGTTCTTGTTATCATAAAATTAAATTTTTTTTAAGATTTTCGGCAAAAAAAAAATATTTCTTACTTTAAGTAAACCCATGAAGAAAAAGAATTGTAATATCGTGAAAACTGGTATATAAACATCAATTTGCATCTGAAGAGGTTTCTTGGCACCTTCGATATATTGACGTCCAACGAGTGCAACCGCAAAAAAACTGTAGGTTGCTAGAGTTACTACCTGAGTATAAACTAAAGGAATTGAGACCCAGTCGTAACTCCAAAGAAGTCCACATTTCGAGCGAAATTCATTGAACTCCTACACAAATTAAGTTATGCTTTATTTTCGTTTTGAATATTATTCGAGCTAAAAGAAACTAGAAAACGAATAATATTAAAGAAGAGTTTTGAATTTCGTATTCTGAAGATATAATTAGAAACGCAATATGCAACTGCATACAAACGACTGTATTCTTCAATTACTTCAAGATGTAGAAACAAAGGAATTTTGCAGCCTTCGGATGTCAAGTGAGCCATTGTCGTTTATCTAGTGTTTTCCTTTACCGAGAAAGAATTTGTTAAACGAGAAGATGATACGTTTTGTTACATTTTTTTTCTCAGAAATTATTCAAACAGTGAATAAATGGTCTATTTTAAGCACACATTATTTTTTCGTAATTTATATTTTTCGATATTGGATTCTGATCGATATACCTCCATTATAATCTTCAATCCTTGTGCATCAGGCAACCGATGACTGCGTCGAGCTTCCTTCAATAAATTTATGAACCAGGTGCACGGAATCCAATATGTATTAAATTCCACACTCGGTACCGATTGGAACAGTTCCAATTCCAATGAAGTCATAAAACCTAATCAGAAATCAGAAATTTCAGATCCTGAATATTCCTTTAGTGATTTGGATTTTAGAAATTGAATGTCCTTGCAGATATCAAAACAATACCGATAAAACTCACCTGAATCGACAACATGATCAAGAGTAGGAAATCTTCTCTTGACAGCAGAACTGATGGATCTCAGAACCAGAATAAGCGAAAGGTTTAGATAACGCATAAGTGCTCTTCGAAGCATTCGTGCGTATTCATCGTTTCCGGTTATGTACAATGCCACCAGGTGCATCACTCTTAAAAAATAAGTTTGACATGCCAGAAACTTCACAAAATAGTCCTTTATTCTAATTTATAATGTCCTTTCGATCCAAAACTTAATTTAATGACTTCTAATTATTAGCATTTCTCAAATATCGAAGAAAAACTTGTTGCACTTTTATATTTATCTTTTCAAACATTGTAAATAATATGACATACTTTTTCTACTTGCACTGATATTAATCAATGAACTTTAATAAAGTAAATATAATTTGAAGGAAAATTGACGTTTTACTATTTAGAAGGTTGTATTTTGATTAAGGTAACAAGTAGAAAAGGAAGGTGTCGATAAGACATCATTTTTATATCAGGGTGGCCACAAGATTCAATTTTTCAATTTCCCTGACTCTTAGACAAATTTCCCTGCCAGAAAAGTATTAAAAATACGAAAAAATTTTCAATAATAATGCTATTGAAATTTTTCAACGTATAATATAATATCACTTTATATCCTTTGAAATTTAAAATCACTTAAAATTCGTAAAAATATATAAAATTCACGGTAACGTTGGAAATCTCTTAAAATTCCTTGAAATTTCTTGAAATTCACAGAAGCGTCTTATAATTCCACGAAATCCCTACGAATTTGTTAATATTCCATGAAATTCCTTAAATTTTTCACTAATTCTTTTACAATTTCTCAAAATCACTTTGAAATCCTTTAGATTGCACTAAAACATTTGAAATTCCTTAAAATTCCAAAAAATCTCTTGAAAGTTCCTGTAATCCTTCAAAATTACACAAAATCTTTTAAAAATCTCTTGAAATATTTTTAAATTCCACGAGGAACTTTAAAATCCTTTAAAACGTGTCAAAATCTCTTAAAATTATTGACAATTTATTGAAATCCTTTAAAATTCGGTGAAATATTTTGGAATTCCTAGAAACATCTTTAAATTCATTAAACTTCCACTACAATTAAATTCCCAGATAATCTCATAAATTCTTTAAAATCTATCGTGAAATCCTTTAAAAGTCAATAAAGAACTTTGAAATTCCCTAAAATGCATTAAAATATCTAAATAAAAATTCTTGGAAACAAAAATCTCACAA
>JAUESH010000044.1:3983359-4007542 GCA_032275165.1 Synergus magnus | reverse complement strand
ATTTAAATATAAGTATTTAAGGTATTAGTTTTCAAGGTTTTTTGTCTCCTCACTGGTCTTTTATAATCCTAATAAAATTCCAAATGGAATAGATTTTTTGATAAATTTAAAGTACGTATTTTAATGACAAATTAAGAAAAATTGTTTAACTAAAGGGTTATTTTAGAACCAAACAAAAGAAGAAAGTCTTTTGTTTCCTTACAGCCAATTTGCTTCTAAGAACTTTAATTTCCGGCCTCAAAACGACTAAATTTCAGTGTGAGAACTTTTGCTCCTTTGATATCTGATAATAGTGTTTTTACAATAGACCCATCGATTTCAGTAGGTAGTGTGACTTTTCGACCGACCCGTAAATAATGCTGGGAATCGAGCCAGTGTGCATAAGACTTTGGTAAAAATAGCCCAAGAGGTTCTTGAAATACATTTCTAAGGGTTCAATATATTTCCGGAAGAGAATAATCATGGAATTCCATTCTCTGAAAATTTATTCGAAATTAATAACGATTCTCCAAATAATGATTTTTAATTATTTTGTAGAAAAAAACTTATATGGTTATTATAATTATGTTTGAAGAGTTAAATCTCTTAAGTACAAACAAAAAAAAAACAGTAACTGAGATGCTATTCTTCTTTAAGAGTGGTAATAAATTTCTAAGTTATAAATTACATCAAAGTATCGGTAAAGAGTCAATAAATTGAATCTAACGAGTGAAGCAAGTTTTATGCCAAACCAATCTTTGTGCACTCAAAAATAAGTGTTATAAAAACAAATCAGAATATTATGTACGCTATTATGAATGAAAGAAATAATTAATTCATTGATGAATTTACAAAATTAATAAATAGCTCCTCAAATATAAATAGCTCTTTTCAAATATAAACTTTTTAACATGAAGTTAAGAGTGAAAGTGATGAAACTAGAAGAATATGAATGCTCAGTCACGCGCCAAGTTATACGTTATCACCTAATGATAATATTTTCCAGAAGTAAAAACGTGTAAAATCTCATTTCATGGACATAGTAAGTTTCGAGGAAGTGCATTATTTGCACTTTATCTTCTACTAAATTATAAGTGAAGGGCAATATATCATCATAAATCTTTCACGAAAATATTGTTCTTTGTCTTCATACTGGTCCTTTTCACTACTACATTAAAATATGTTATATGTTTAAACGAAAGAAACTTCTTTTAACAATACAGCTTATGATTTTATTTCAAATTCGAGAAAAACCACAATTAGAGCTTTTAAAATCAAGTGTCAGGTGTGAAACAGTTCGTTAGTGACATTGTATTCTCTAACACCCAGTAAAATGGGTCGGACTCAAAATGCACTACGGTCACGCTACTACTATCGCAAACCTTCGAGTTAAATATATTTTAAGTGCATATCTTGAGCCTTCGTATCGGTCGATTACGTGAAGTTGCGCCAAAAAAAAGGTAGACATTGCAAAATTCTCACGAGGGTAACGACGCGTCACATGATTCTGTGCTCTGACTAAGACATTCATGAATTTCAGCGTAAATGGGCACGATTAATAGAAAGTCGAACTCGTATCTATCACTATACTCTCAATTACAATTTTATTATTTCATTTTTCTAAATATTACGCTGCAAACTCATGAATCACGAAATTTATGCAACTTTATTCTGTATCTATCTTCATAAGCGGCATCTTTCAAAAAAGCTTAAAATAATCTCAAAACATGTCTAAGCCGAACTTTTTTCATAATTCCACGATTTATAAAATTCGTGGCTTCTAAACTTCTGAACTGATCCGATGCATTTTAGATGTGTAAATAAACTAAAAAGCCAATGAGTGATACTGATAAACATTTGTATCTCAGCATGAGTGGATTATGCATTTCCGTAAGCAAACATCCCTCTGACTGCACATTTCGTGCTGATTGATGAAGATGCATGCCAATAGTGTAAACATTTCTGACAAAACTTGTCGAAACGTATCAATTACATTGAACGATATTACTGGATGAAACTGGTTGCGAGATAAAATTTGGACGCCTTTAAAACAATGCAGCACGTAATGCACCTTTCCATTATTTCATTATACTGATATAAAAAAATTATGAAAGTATCACATGCCTTAAGGGGCTTTTCCACTTGGAACGCTCGAAAATTTTGGGAATTTTTTCTGAGCATTCTTTGAAAAATATTGATATAAAATTTGTTAGGGGTGAATAATAAAGTCTTAAAATACATAGATATAAATTCCCACAAGATGAACCAGTTCCAATTTAAAATTTTAATTTTTACTATTTTTTTTGTACCAAAAACGAAAAAAAAAAGAAAAACCGTTTTTGTTTTGCACTGTTTTTGGTACAAAAAAAATAGTAAAAATCAAAATTTAAACTTGGGAGTTACGTTCAGCTGCGGTTTTTGTACACAATAGTTTAATAAAAAAATTAAGAAAATTTTTTTGATGTATTTTAAGACTTAATAATCACCCCTAACAAGTTTTATATCAATATCTTTTATAGCATGCTCAGAAAAAATTCCGAAAAATAGCCTTTTTTTCGAGCGTTCAAAGTGGAATAGCTTCTTAAGGAAAGGAATTCTCCTTGATTTGGTTGAAGCGGCAATAAACCTCATATTTCACGCATAATGTGATGGAAAACTGGCAACCGTAAAGGACTTTACATCCTTTTTCTCGCTTATTATATGAAGTGAGCTCATTAATCTAGTTTGGTTTCATTATTGTGAAGGCCCCTGTAGCAATGAACGTAAAAGGACGTAGATATTTCTAATTACTGATCACGAGGTTTGTCGATTATAGTTTAGCAATTTGAATTTTTTATGAGCGAGAAGTAATTTGATAGGCCAGTTTTGATCGATTGGACTTCCCATGTATATTGTGCTCAACTCAAACAGATTCTGTTATCAGTTTCTCTAATTATTTCGGATTATGTTTCCTCTAATTGACAGACCATTAAAGTTTCGTAATAGATTGATTACAACCTTAACAATGCGTTTTCAATTTCTAAATATTGAAATGTCACTTACTTTTTCGCATATATAAGATAAATTTAGGATTTTCACCTGAATTTATAAAAATTTCGTAAAATTTAGCCTCAAAAGCTAATTTTAATTTAATTATTTATTTGAATTTAGTAAACCTCTTCTTCATAATTAAATTTACCTGTTTAAATATTATTTTCATTTACCTTTCAACACCTCAGCTAGTCCATCACATTTCCTCAAACTGATTTCACAACTCGTAAAACATATTAATTCTCAAATGAAGATTGTCTATAAACTAAATAAAAATAATAATTTCCCCTTAAAAATCGCCCCTTGAACATTTCTTCAGACTCTTTCGATGAAATAAATGTGTTTTTATTTATAAACTCGGAGCGATGTGAAAAATAAGATTAAAGGAAGGTTTGTGGAAAGCGCGAAAGACGCGACTGTGGGTGTGGAAAATTGAGCACTCGATTGGGGTAATTAAAAAAATCTAAGGGAATTGATTGATAGTCGTCATTAATCACAGAGCTGGTAGGTGGAAAAAAATATGAATAGAAGGGATATTAATTAATGCAATAAAAAACGCGATCGACAGGTGCGCGCTAGTCGCTTGCCTGCGACGAACTGCCCGACAAGTATGTACTCAGCTTGAATATTAACATTGGAGCTGAGCGATCTTGATTCGATGGCAAGGTCCCAAATTTCAAAAGGGGTTGAATGTCAAGCTCACGATTATATCCTGACTGAGAAAATTTATGTCTGATAGCCATCTCCGACTTCTTGAGTGGCGGGTTTGATTGACTTGAACAGTTGAACTAAAGGACCTCAAATCAGTAGTAGGATAGCCACAAAGAATTTTTTTAAATTAAAATTTTATGAGCTTATTATCATATAGAACAAAATAATAATATTAAAGTAGATCAGATTTTTTTATCCAAAATTGAGTAAAATTTGACAATTAGAATTAGCTTTCAATTTTTTGTTTCAACCCTCTGTAAACTGTCCTTTTATTTTATAAGTTATGTATTATTTATAGTATAGAATTTTGAGCTTCTAATATTTTTATTTGTCGAGGGGTCGATCACTCCGAATTTCTGGAAACTAAATTTGCTCTTATGGTAAGTAGCACATGCCCTTAATTTAAAAGTTAAAAGTTAAAAATTAAAGAAATTTTCTATCCGCTTGAATGCACGAATTTGTTTAAGGCAGAAATAAATAATATTAAAATATTGATATTTTTTCCATAATTAATTTCCTATAAACGCGAAAAAATTATAGAAATCAATTTCAAGAATGTACACTTGATTACAACAAATATTTTTGTTAGATTTTTTAATATTTACTTAATTAGTGTAATAAATTGTCAACGAATGTTATCAAAACCTTAAAAAGATAAGCGGTTTAATTTTACTTTTGAAAACTTGACACTTATTATTAATAAACATGCACAATTGTATTTAATTTTTAATAGCAGAAGTTTTTATTTTTCGTGCTCGTACACACTGCTAATCTCCAAAATATAAGAAATTTTTATTTAAAAAACCTGGTTTTTAACTACTTCCTATTTCTAATTAATGCAATTTATTATATTTAAGTAGTAAACAATGCAATGACACTTTTTAAATTAAAAATCAAGTAAGATTTTAGATTTTCGCGGATCTTTTCTACCAACTAAACAGATCAATTTTGCCATGACTACCAACCGCGGTTGGAAAGGCGCGAAGCAAAAATTCAAATCCAACTACCAATCATAACTCGAATTTCCCCCCTACTCCAATGCTATTGGTTGCTCCCGGCATTTAATGATCAAACATTTTTCTGCATATTTCATCGAGAACTTCTTCAGGTGTCTCGTATGATAAAAAATTTGTTTTCCCTTACCAATTTTGCATAATTACTCGCAGAATATTATTCTGATTAAGTATTCTTTAAGTTTCCTTTCGAATTATCCAAGAGATTAAGAGGTGACATTATTTTTTGTTGAAATATTAGTTGAATGTCGAAATACCGCATAACATAACCTGAAAGTAGTGAGTAGAAAATGGAAAAGGATAAGTCGATTTTGATTCAAAAACAAGTAAGAGATAATTCAGAAGATTTGCAAAAGGAAGTGCTTGATTTAAAGAATTGGGAGAAAGAAATGAAGCGAAAAGAAGCAGAACTTTTAAACACCGGTGATAAGCAGGTGGGAATAACACATGTGCTTTCTCTCTTTTCAACCATGTCTTGTTTACTTTCCTCGTATAAATGACCTCTAAAATAACCTTTCGCTCAAGTTCTCAAAGGCCACCATGGTTCTAAATTATAATAATATTTTGCAGAACAAAAACACTGTTCAAGGTTCAGAAGTTTTTCCAAATAATTTCAAAGATTAAAATTTGTATACTACTGGTTTTATAAAAAAAAAACACTATTATTTAGAAATTATATTTTTTAGAAATACTGATAATTAATGACATTTTGCAAGCTGTTGAAATAAAAATACAGTTGGGTTTAGTTTACAATTTCAAATGCAAATGTGAACGGAAAATTGGTATCATTTGTGCTAGGATTAAAATTTTGTATACTCAGAAGCGTGTAATAGGTTGATTTTAAGTACAGTTAATATTACAGTTTAAAAAATAATAATATTTATAGGTCAAGGACCTGCCTCCTATCAGAAGCAAAAAAAAGAAAACTATTGAAAATTCCCCTCCGATTGCAAGCACCAGTAAATCTGCCCCCAGTCGCATCAAATCCTCCGATTATGCCGCATGGGATAAATTTGACGTGGTACGTTAATCCTTTGAAATTTCTTCTCTGTAGATATTGTAAACTAAATTGCATTTTTTTTAAAATTATTATATAGATCAAAATCTACAGTGCAGAATTATTTCTCAGATTAAATTAATGAATCATTATTGCAGAAAAATCCTTTCCCTCTCCAATTTCCTTAAAGACTCAAATCAACAAATATTATTACTGTATAACAGACGTAGCTACGAGACTGTAAAATTACAGTGATGAAATTGTTTAAATTTATAATTATGCAATTATTTTTACTTGCTTTATTTTAGCTAATGTTGTGCAATCTCTGTTTCCAGGACGCAGCCATTAGAAAATTGGATGACGAGGAGCAAAACGATGCTTCAGTAGAGGACATGAAGGAAAGTGCAGAAAAAAAGCACGCAGAAGCGACAAAATTAAAAGAGCTAGGAAACGTTTTCGTTCAGAACAAATTATATGAAAAGGCTATCGAATCTTACACTGAAGCAATCAAGCTTTTTCCCTATGATGAAGTCTTTTACGCTAACCGTGCTTTGTGCTACCTAAAAGAAGATAAGTAGGTCCCTCAATAAAACTCTTTAACCAATTATTTACATGTTGTACAATCAATTTTATTCTACAAAATTTATTTTGCAGTTTATATTCAGCCGAAGCAGATTGCACAGCAGCTTTACAACTGAACGACTGCTACGTAAAAGCTTATCATAGGCGAGCAACGGCTCGAATGGGATTAGAAGAGTACAATGAAGCGAAGAAAGACATTGAGCAAATGTTGAATTTGGAGCCAACGAACAAAGAAGCCAAGTCAATGCTCGCTCAAGTGAATAAGAAGCTTGAAAAGCCAAAGGTGCTTATTTTAAAATTTATTTTTGTACCGGAATTTTTTTTATTCTTAAAAGAATAGATGCGATAACTTTAAATGTAAATGGCCATCCTGAATTTAAATGATAAGTATATTTAGCTTTATTATTAAATTGTGTGTATTTTTAGTCTCCTGTTATGTGCCGAACATCTCCTGAATCTCCTGTTGGAAAGAAAATCGGTGAAAAAGTATGGAACCCAGCCAAATTAAAAGAACAAACAGCGATTCAAAAACAGCTGATGCTTGATATGCAGAAAGTGAATGAAAGCGCAAATTCCACAGGACTGACAATAACAGAAATTCCGAATGACAGTGAGGACAGTGAACAGGAACAGATTGCAGAAAAACTTCCCGATTGGCTGCCGAAACTGAATGATGATTTTAGTATTCTAAAACCTGTTCAAATTTCTCCTCATTTGCGTTCAAAAGTTAGTTTCAAAATTCCTATCTTGAAATTATAATTTTCATACTATTCTTAATATTTTATTTATAATTTGGTTATTTTTAGAAGCCGCTAAGGAGAATTCCTATTAAAGAAGCTGACTTTGAAAGTAACATTTTACCGAAACTAGATAAATTAAATCTCAAGAAAGTTGAAAAATCCAAAGTTGATGAAAATGATATTAATCCAAAAACTCCAGAGAAGACAGATGAAGCTAAAAAGCCAAAAGAGGATTCTACAAATGTTGAAGGAACTAACGTCAGTAGGAAACAAACCTCATACAAAAAGCCCTTAGGACTTATCAAACCAAGTCAGGCAAATAAAACTGAGCTCAAGACGCCAAGCATTTTGGGAAAATTCATCCAGGAGCAGGAGGAAGAAAATAAGAAGATGGCGAGTCCAAAAATCGTCGAAGTTGAGAGTCCAAAAATTGTCGAGATAGTTGAGGAAATTCCTAAGGCAGAGGCAAATAAACCTCTCCAGAAAAATTCTACAAAATCTGATGAGAAGGTAATTAAGGAAAACCCAAAGATTGAAGTTTCTTCCTTTGAAGTTCCGCCAGCTCCAAAAACTTCGGTTCAGTTCTTGATGGATTGGAAAATAAGCAAATCTTTCGATTACAGATATTTATACTTGAAGGTGAATCACTTATATTATTTTTAATTTATATAATTTGTTACAAATTATTCATTAGAATTTACAATGTAACATAATTTCAAATTCTTCAATTGCAGCAAATTCCACCGGAAACGATACCAACAATGTTTAAAGATTCGATGGATTCCGACATCTTTGGCGATATCATTTCCGTACTATTAGAGAAGTTCACATTGAAGGAGAAAAATATTTTTCAGTATTTGGAACATCTCAGCAATGTTAAGAGATTCAGGACGCTTATTATGTTTATTGAAAAAAGTACTAAAGAAGGTAAGTTTTACAGTTACCGTTACTCAAAAATTGTCAACTCTAAAATCGATAAAAATAAAATCTTATTCCTAAAAACCACTAAATAAAACTTTGCTTTTAAAAAAGTTTAAATTTTAATTTCATCCATTAACAAATCTGATAATAATTTATAATCGATTAAAACTTGAGACTTTATTTAAATGGAAATTATTTCATTGATTATACTAAAAAAAACTAAAACATTTACTAATTTTTTTGTATAGCTTTGAAAGATTTGTTGACTCACTGCAAAACTCAGGAAGGCAGATCAGACGAAGAAATTGAGGAACTTCGCAAAAAATACGAGTTGTGATTATAAAACATTAAGTATTTTTCTACAGTTTATTGATATTATAAGTTCCAGTGTTAATACTTCACACGTAACAAAAAATACGTTGACGTTTCTTTCTAAAATATAACTTTTTGCAAAAACTTTTTCTTTTTTTCTTAACATACTTAAAAACTTTACTAAGCGTCATTCCTAGTTATACTTATTAAAAAATCTTTTTTAATATTGCATCGTATTTAAATTTAAAAGAAAAGTATCCTTGATACAATAAAATATCTTGGTCTTAGACATAATCTTTAAATTGTAATAGAAGCGTTACTCGAGAGACACATTTAATTAATTTTCATACTCTTATTTTCTCTCTCGTTTGCCATTCGCGCATGTGCAATGGGACATACAATCACCCGCATTCCCTAAACAGATAAGCTGACTTAAAGAGGAGGAGTGCGTTGAAAACCATCTCAGAGCAATGATCATAATTCGGTAACAGTTTTAAAATCGGAAATGTGTGAACATTGTTCTTAATTGTTTCCTCTTCTCTAATTTCAATCCAAAGTCCGGAAGGTCATTTCCCCTTTTGTTCGTTTTTCTCCGGCTATTTGTCACCATTTTTTTAAGTGTGAGTGGCGGGAATCCGAGCTAGGCTTAAACTTGAAGCTGATTTAAGTGCACGAGCTGCTCTGAATAGACGAAAATTTTCAAGAATGAAATACGTGGCTGCTCTCGATGTCGGCACAACTACTGTGCGTTGTCACATTTTAGACGAAAATGCCTTCACCATTGCTTCTTCAGCTGAAAAGGTTCGAAAATTTAAAATTCAAATTTAATTCATACTATTTGCTGGTTTCAGGTAATCGTAACGTTGAAAAACTTTGTTTTTATCTGTGATGATTTTGCTATCTGATATTGTTTGATAAAATTATCAAATAATCTTGCTTCATGTATTAGAAATTATTGGTAAACCTAATAACTATATAAATTTATTCACGATGAATGCTGAATATTAAACAATTTCTTTCAGAAAACAGGTTTTGAGATCAAGATAAACTAGAATTAAATAATTTACTTGGAAAAGAACTTTGGAGGATTCCATAAAAATAAATTAAAATGAGGAACTTCTTAAGGCTTAAGGCTTCGAATGTCATTGATAAAAATTTCTTGAAATTTTGCATCACAAATTCATTGCAAGCAACTGCTTTTTTATACTATAATGTAGAATCGTTGAAAGGCATTTTAGAGTTAATTACACATTTTTTTCATGTGAAAGAGTGTCCTTACATAATTCTGAATGAAACATTTTCAAGGACATGACGTATATCTTTTAATAACTTCAATTTAGCTCTTTATACAGAGAAACACTATTCATCACATTTTTCACATTTTTCACATTTTTTATAAGATAACACAATTCTCAGTATCTTTCTTATGAATGAATCTGTATGCGTGTCCTAAGTGAAATATAATTTTTATGAGAGTTTTCTGATTAATTAAATAGATACAACTTCACTATCCAAAGTCTGGTTATGTGGAAATTGATCCGGATGACCTGTGGAATACTGTATGCAAAGTAATCAAAAAAACAATTCAAGGTAAATTGTATTCCACGATAAACTGTATCTATATTTGTAAATAGAAAACAAGTTAAAGAATGATTTAATTTATTCGAACCTATAGTTATTGAACACAAATTGGGAAAAGATTGGCTAGTATCTTAAATTCAAACTTTCAAGTATTTAGAATAATTTTAAATTCAAATATTCCTAATAATTCAGCAATGTTGAATCTAATTTATGTTTCAATAACTTCTTTCAATAATCTTCTAATTCAAATTTCAGATAGTGGAATCGATTCAAAATCAATCTCTTGTCTTGGAATATCTTCGCAACGTGGCACTTTTCTCACATGGGATTTAGAGACCGGAAAACATTACCACAAGTACGAAATTATTTAATTCTTAAAAAGATATTTTAAATAATTTTTTTCACTTTTTTTCATTTTTGGCATAATATTTATTCTTTAAATGGAATCATAGAAATTTTGCAATTAAAATTTTTTAGATAAAGTCTAGAACGATGTAAATCCAGCCTACTTTCTCTTTGTCAGTGTATTATGTACTTTTATAGTTCGTCTGATACTGATATCGATTCGACTAAAGTTTAATACACTCTACAAATTTAATATTTATCTGCTCCTGACCTGAAATAGAACGAAATAATCTGTAGGTACTTTGAAACTATAGTTTTAATTGGTGCAATTTTTTTTTTTTTTTTTAAATAAATTATTAAATTCTTAAAATTCATATATTCAATATCATTGATGCCATTAAAATCAAAATAAATATAGGTAAAATTGTCCAAATAATTTCAATTATTTGACTTTCAATAATTAAATTATCAAGTTGAAGACTTTTAAATTCAGAGGCTTTAAGAATGTATAATTACATGTATGATTACATGTATAATTACAGATTTATAACATGGAAGGATTTAAGAGCAGATACAATGGTAAAGGAATGGAATTCATCCTTTACGATGAAGAGTCTTCGAACAGCATCAAATATTCTTTATGCTTTTTCTCGAAGCAAAAGATTTTTGGCTGGAAGTGTCTTGAAACTTATGAATACTCAGGTTTCGTATTTTTCAAAATAACTCATAAATGTTGATTTAATTTATTTGTACTATAATTCTTAAGTATTTTTAAAAATAAATAATTAATAATCAATATGTTTAGACAACTTTGAGGTTGTTATGGGCTATACATAATGTACCAGGACTTCAGGAAGCCGCTATAAATGGAAAAGCCGTATACGGTGGAGTTGATTGCTGGCTTCTGTACAAATTAACAGGTAAGACTCTATAATTTACTTTCAGGCTCGCTCGCTCACTCATTAAATTTAGAATTCATAATTTCAAAACTGAAGTTATTTATTCATGATTTCTTTATTTTAGGAAAACATATAACTGATGTTTCGAGTGCTTCTGCTACGGGATTGTTTGATCCTTTCACAATGAAATGGGCCGGATGGGCCTTAGGTATTTTTAAATTACCTCGTTCTTTATTTCCGGAAGTGCTGGACACTGCCGGAAATTTTGGAAATGTACCCAAAGATTTATTCGGAGCTGAGATTCCAATTTTTTGCTCAGTAAGATAATAATTCAAAAGCTTGCATATTTATTATAAGACTTTACTTTTACTTTTAACTGTTAGTGCAAAAAAAAATACAATACTTTTTCAGACAGTGTTGCAATAAAGAAAATTTTATTATAAATTCTAGATGGCAGATCAAGCTGCTTCGTTATATGGATCAGGATGTTTTAAACCTGGTGATTTGAAAGTCACAATGGGAACAGGTTCCTTTTTAAATGTAAATACTGGTCAGGAACCTCATGCTTCTATTACAGGTAATTCAAATTATAAAAATTTTATAGATAAATAAATCTAAGAAAGATGAACTTATGAATTGATAAAAATAAATATTTTCAGGCCTTTATCCATTAGTTGGATGGCGTTTGGGATCCGAATTAGTATACGTTGTCGAAGGTGCCTCCAATGATACTGGATCTCTTATCGAGTGGGCAAAATTTTTAGGTATTAATTAATTGATTAATTTAAAATAAAATATTTTATAATTTTTAAGAATTGTGTTCGAAATTGTGCAATTTTAAGATAGAAGGATAGAAAGATGAATTTCAAATTGATGATATAACAATTTTAACCGTGGATAGTTTAATAGTGAATTATATTTAAATATCCTTTATCAATATTCATATTAATTTTCAGGTATTATCAATCAATTCTCAGAGACCTCAGACTTAGCAAACTCAGTGGAAGATTCAAATGGAGTTTATTTTGTTCCAGCTTTCAGTGGCTTGCAAGTAATTAATATTTTTAATATATTTCAACTTTTGTTCTGTTTATACAATATTTTTTAAATATGCGATAGGCACCAATTAACGATCCATCAGCTGCAGCAGGATTTATAGGACTGAAACCTACTTCAGAAAAAGCACATCTAATTCGTTCTTTACTTGAAAGTCTCGTATTCAGGATATTCCTTCTGTATGAAGCTTTGCTTAGTGAAACGCGATTTTCATACCAAAGGATAAGGTAAAATATTAAAAATATAGTAAAATTTATATTAAGATCATTAACTAATTTAGAAAATTGATCAAGTTCCTCTAGTTTTTAAAAAACTGGAGGAAGAATTTGAGAATATTTTCAAAGTTCTAAAGAGGTTTTAAAACCCTTAGTTAAACAAATGATGAGAGCTCTAATTTTTCAAAAGATTCTAAAATTATTTGTAAATATAAAATGTTATTTTTTAGGGTCGACGGAGGTGTTTCACGCAATGATTTTGTAATACAGTTATTGTCGGACTTGACTGGATTAGAAGTTGAGAGAGCTCAAGAAACTGAAATGTCAATTTTAGGAGTAGCACTCCTTGCAGGATTGCAATCTGGTATGTATATCATCTAGTTTTTTTAGAAATTATTTTTAATTTACCTTACACTACACGCAGTTTAATGATATTATTTTATAAAGTAATATAGAATCCTCAATTTTATTTCAGGAGTGTGGAAAAATAAAGAAGACTTACTTCAGTTGCGTAAAGTCGACCTTTTTAAGCCAAATAAGGAAAGAAGTTTACAATACGAGCCGATTTTTAAACAATGGAAAATAGCTGTCGATAGATTTAAAAATTGGTATTAACTGATAAAAAAAAGTAACTTTGACTGAATAATTTATAAGGATCCAGTGCAAAATTCAGTGCCTTTAATAATACGTATTTCATATATGAAAATATTTAGATTCCATGTTGTATTAAAACTCATATAGGATATAAAATTTACATTCATGATATTCACTCAAATAGATATTACAGTATTCAGTGAACGGACCTAATGACACGAAAGCCCATCTTTTGGTTGTGAGCATTTTTTATAAGAGAAGAGGCAACCTGTGATGAAAGAGTACAATCAATTGTTAATTTATAATCTTTTTCGAAAAAACTGTAATCAGTTTTAAAGTCGTAGGTAAATAATTTATTTAGCCAAATGCTCTTTTTGAACAAAGTTCCTAGCGATTGAAAATTGATGTATAAAGTTTAAATCATTTTATCATCAATATATTAATATGCAAGTTCTGTATATAAAAAATAAATGAAAGAATCAGTACATTTGTATATATTTACTTGTTTCATTTTTTTCGATTCTGTTTCCTTTGAGATTAATGTAGAAGGTCAGGGATATTAGATTTAAATGCGTTAGTAATGTTAGCGCTAAAAATACTTACATATCAATGCTATCTAGTATTCTGAATCGAAAATGACGTATTCTCCTTCCTTATCGGAATATAACTCGTCTCAATTAGTAGCCAGAATATTTCAAATTTTAATATAAATTTTCATAATAAATATTAGAACAATGTAAATTTTATTTAAGAAATGATAAATTATGATAAACTTTTAATAAAAGACAAAAAAGATTTAAATTCTTTATTAGTTAATATAATTAATGTTATTAATTAATTTTGTATAGTAATTACAAAATTAAAGTACACAATGTAAAAGATGAAAGGACAAGATAAGAGTAAACAATTTTTTAGATTAGAAACATTACTGGGTAAATAGTAGCTCTCATTCGAATAAAAAACATTTCGGCATTTGATGTTTATTCATATTACGCAGGGGATTGCAGGTCGCAGGTCGATCACTCAAAATAGCATAATCAACGAATCGCGTTTACGTGTGAAATTAATTAAATCAAAAGAGTGTATGATTTTATTTTAAGATCTTTTTGTAAAATCTTTTACAAAAATCTTAATTTTGGGAACATCTCTTTGCCGAAACACCAAAGTCCCGAATATGAAAAAATACCGAAAAAATAATTCCCGAAAATATAAAATATCCGAATTTTCAAATTCCCGAAGATTCAAATTCAAATTTTAAACAAAAATTCTAAACATTTTTTGAAAAAAAAAAAAATTTTTTCGGGTATTTGAATTTTCGGGAGTTTGAATTTTCAGGAATTTGAAAATTCAGGTATTTTATATTTTCGGGAAATTGAAATTTCTGAAATTTTCTATTTTATTTAATAAATATTTTCCAGAATTATGTTTTCGGTATTTTTTCAAATTCGGGATTTTGATTTTTCGGCAAAAAATGTCTCAAATTTTTAAATCTAACATTATAATGCAACCTTATTGATTTCCATTTAAAGAATTATTTTAATTATTCGAGAATACTAAGTACCTATTTAATTAGAAACTAATAGGTATTTCATTATTTTTGAAGACTCGAATGTTTCGAATCGAATTTCAAAATAATTATAGCCTTAAGATAAATCAATAACATGTGTAATTATTCTTATAGACGTGAACATATATATTTCTCCATCATCTTTAATTATAAATCATAGAATCAATTATGATAATGACGTCTAAGTTAAATTGAAAGTTGACTATTTTATGCACGTTTAACATTTTCATGTGTATTTTTAATTTTTATCAATTTTTCTAGGGAGAAAGTCAAGAAGCAGACTTATAATGAAGAAGCGTTTTCGACTTCTTGGACTTGTTCATTTCTTTCTAGATATTTTTATCAGTAGAAAGCCCTCAGATGTCCAAACTCAGCTGAAAATTCCTTTACTGTCTCCAGTACCAATAAAGGAGGAACCAGTATAAAAATTTGGCGAAGAAACCTGTTCAGAAAATTTGGCGAAGGAATTTGGCAAAAAATCCTTCTGCAGGATTCCATACAGATTCGATAAATATGTATTTTTCTTTCACTGTATTTTCTGGATACTATTATTTCGATTTGCAAAATTGTGTTTCTTTCGATGCTTTTTATAATGATTAAACAACAAAAGAGTAACGAAATGGAACCTTTTTACAAACATTGCCTAAAGAATCAATAATCTGCTCTTTCGTCATTCAAAGGACAAAATATATCGACTCTATTGACTTGCAAGAAAGCGGAAATCCGAATTTGGGAAATCACTCGATCCATTGCCAATCTAGACAATAAGGCTTTCATCGATCAATGGAATCAATCTTTTTCGCGATGAAATGTGGGGCGGACGTTGGAATCGTTACGTAAAGCTTTTACGACGATGAAATTGTAGTTTTTTTGGTTCAGAAAGCATTCAACAGTCGGGAAATTGATTTGATCGATTTTAGTGTTCGGGATCGTTTTGGAACTAGCCTGGGACGAGGATGCAACGCGTTTAACGCCCTCCGGGTTCCGGTGTTCGGATCAGGTCGGATAAGGTCGGATAATAATCAAGTGTCTACAAAATATTTCCACCATATAGTTGCACAGGTCAGCAGTTGCGACGTGAAGACTCTGCAACCGGTCTCGATAGATAGCCACGCTAAAAACATGGTGAGTCTTTTATTTGTTAACCATGAATAAAACTGGTTTCCTCATCGTCTTAGATTCAAGAGTGTTAGAATTAAGTCGAGTTAGGATTTACCAAGAAGTCAATCGAACACTTTCCCTCAATAATTTCACATATATTCCCCGCGCAATTTCTCATAATCTGCATCAATAAGTATATTCTTCAGTTTCTAATTGGATTTTTTATTTAAAATAAAGTTCTTGTACTATCGGGAGTGAAATAATTTTTTTTAGTGTGTTTTAATTGTGATTGTTAATTTAATTAAATTTCAATTGTTGTGTTCTAAATTAAGATTTCCAAAGTGATTTTCGTTTTAATTTCAATTGTCGGGTTTGAATCGATTTGCTGGTTTTAAATTTGCAAAGGAATTTATAGTGTTCAACCTTCTTCGGTTAGTAAAAAAATTTATTTTTAAAAATGAATTATAAAAGCAGTGTGAATGTAATTTTATGTTATTAATCGGTGATTTTATTTTTAGAAATTTCAGTTGACTCAGTGTTTCATGAAATATGTGAATCGTGCTTCTAAATTTTAATAATTAAGTATGTACTAATAGCTCATCCTGAGAAATGCTACTAATTGAAGACGATAAAAATCTCAGAATTGTGCCTAAATTTTTGTGGTTAAGAGGGATGCGTCATTTTTATTATAATTACTGTAATAAAATATAGAGGAATTTTATTGTCACGCGAAATGAATTTTAACTTGTATTTTAATTTCAAATTCCAAATAATTAAATATTTAATTTCTTAAAAAGATAAAATTAGTTTTATTGTTTTTCCCATGTCAACTTTCATTTAAAAAACTGAAAATTGAGTCTCACGCACTGGGAAATTCTTTGATCGAGGCTAAACATTTAGAGTTGAAATGTTAAACGATGCGAAACATGGCGACATTGTAACACAGAAATTCTTTCTCCTTATTCAATTATCCATTCATGCTCATTTCCTGAAGAGTATGAAAGCTGATTCCAACAATTTTTGCACCAAGAGATAAAAGCCTGCTAGCGACATATCGAAGAATTTATTTAAAATAAAAAGTTTATCAGTATACCTATTTTTTTCCTTTTTAATTAAATATCTCTTACTAAAAAAATAGAAGTGATAAATTTTTATGCAGTTGCCAAGTATGACACAAGGCTATGCGCAACTTAAGAGTCGCTTAATTAAAATTTAATTCCTGCAATGCTTGTTATCAAGTCTGGATTCTGGATATGAGTTTCTTTAGCTCGAGCGCATAGAATTGTTGTGAGTGTCGAGGTCAACGATCGTTTGTTCTTGAAACTATTATTTTATTTTATTTTGCTTGAAAATTACAATTAAACTTATTATTTATTATTTATTACATTATTTATTATTTATTTATAATATATAATTCGTAAGTTTTAAATATCTCGGGACTAAAATGTTATTTTTTCAATATCAGATGTCAAAACATATCTAATTTTTTATTCTATACAATCCATCTGTAAAATACGTAATCTGTTTTGCAAATCGGGATTTATAATTACTTTATCGATCCGTACATACTAGAGTTAAAGCAAATGCAATATCATTGTATGCGCTTAAAATATGCATAATCAAAAACACAGCTTGAAGGCAAACGGCTATCGGTTTGATAAAAACTGAATCCATCTGCTTCAATTAACAGGTAAATAGACAGAATGTTAAGTTAATGGCATTTTGATACTCAATAATTTAATTTTAACTACGTCATTAAATACTCATCCAAATTAAAGACTAACCGAATTACTATGCAATTGCGTATCGTTTATGGTATTAATTCTTTATAAATTTGTACTCATAAGTTATAATTTTGTAATTTTGTCCCATCAATGAAATGTACATCACTTGCAGAATTTATTTAAATTGCCAACTGGAATGAAAAAATAATTATCGCCTAACGAGAATATTTTTATTCGCAGAATCTAAGTTCTATAAGTAAATATATAGTGTCTTTTTAATGATTTATTATTATAAGTTTGATCCTTGAGGTCAGCTGCTATCACAATTTTTTGCCTCATCCTCAGAAGACGTTTCGATTTTCGTTTACAATTTTTGCAATAGATTTTTCCAATTTATCTCGCATTAAATTAATGCCAATAATTTTTTAAATCCATAGAAAATAAATCGTTGAATTCTCGTGTTTGGCCTTCCCAAACAAGGAAAAGGAATTTAAGAAAATCCCGGAATTGTCTGGGAATTGAAAAAAATGCGGGAAAATTCCGGAATTGTCCTTGATTTTATTTTTGATGCGGGAAGTGGATTTCCGGTTTGAAGAAGCTTTTCCGAATAATCCATTTAAATTTTTTATTTGACACTTGCAACTTTTGTTAAATCTCTTGAAATCTTTTGAATTATTTTCAAATCCTTTAAAAAAAAACTGAAATTCCGTCAAATCCCTAGTAATTCCTTAAAATCACTTGAATTCTTAGAAATCCTTTACAATTTCTTAAAAAGACTCCATGTCACTTGTCTTGAAAATTTCGACGTCATCTATTATATTTTTAATTTAATTTTCAGGCGGAAGTAGTGCTTGATATGTCGGAAGTGGGGCCTCAAGATGAAAGTGAGAGGCCAAAAGAAGTCTCAGATTCCGAAATATGTCGAATCGACCTTCAATCAAACGCGCCAGTCTTGACCATCGCAGATCCAAGTAAGTAAAGTTGTTTAAAACATTGCAGGTTTAAGTGCAAGTATGGATGGTTAGTAAAATAATTAATGTAAACCAAGTCTATTTTTACATGGATTGAAAATAATAAATTCATATCTATCTATATGTACCTATATATAGCTAAAGTTCTCATTAACGTCATTCCTTATAAATACTAAGCAACAATATTACGCAGATCGTTTCTTTTATCTAAAAACGCGAACATGTTTTACAGACCTGCACGTATGCGTAGATATTCTCGCTGAGTTCAGAATTGTCTTGGACTTGCTAGGAAGAACGTGATTCCGCCTCACTAATACATCCTTTTCATCAAAAGATTGAGTTGTTGTGAAAAAATGTGCTTAGTATTGTGTGACAAGTTGTCGTAGTGAGTCAATTCTTAATATTACAATTTTTTATCACCATTGTTCAGCTGATAGCTGATTATACTCGAAGGTATGAAAAATTCAAATAATTTACAGAATATAGCATAGAGAATTTGAGTCACTTCTTAGTCAATTTTCCTCGAGTTTCCCTTTTTTGATAATAATTGTTTTTCAGAAATTTTTACTTATAAAGGATTTCTTGGATACAACTTCATTTCGTGATTAAGATTTCCTTTTACAATGAACTAGGTTTGTTCAAAGATCAGATACCTATCGTTAGATTTTTCCTTAATGATAGTTATTTAAACCCCGGAGGCACTGATGATCAGTAAATAATAAACAAAGCGATAATCGATGCTAATATATTCTATGATTTTCATTGAAATTTAATGATTCGTCGAAAAAAAGTTTAAGTATATTGTAATAATATACTGCCAATAGATTACTGTGATATTAATGCTGAATAAAAATTTAGGATCTAGAATAGAATTCTAGGATATTTTGTGTAAATATGTAACGTGCTAAGCTAAGAACATTTTTTTGTAGAGCTATCGAACTTTGCCTTCTTTTTCGAGATATCGTATAAAATTATAATCTAAATGTATTTTTATATAAGATAAAGCGATTTAATCGCAATTTAACTTTGAAGAATGAAGAGATACGTTTTAATCAAAGGCCAAAAAATATTGATAAAAATATTGACATAGGTTTATATGCGATAATTTATTTTACAGTGAGGAAAATTCTTTTCAAAAATGAACTTTAGTTCAAAAATAGTCGAATTAGAAATTGAATCCTGAAATCCCATATTTTATTATTCTATTTAACTAGGTAATAGTTATTTATAAATTGTACGAATGTCGATACAACATTGCAGACTTACACATTGTGTTAAATTTGCGTAAAGATGACTTTTCACCTAATTTTAATTTTAATTTTTATACTTTATTATCTTCATCGAAACCTTTATTCGTCAGTCGTCACAGAGTCTATTTACCAAAGGTTAGAGACTGGTATTTTCAAGTTTCAGCTTCTCGGGAATAAAAAATTGTTGTTTAATGCATCTATTATTGCAAGAGAAATTAAAATAAAATTTTATCTGTTATTGCAGAACTAATTTTTTCTCAGTGAAAACCAGACTAAAATCTACTCTTGTTAATAATTTGTTCAGCTATCGAGTTACCTGAATAATGAATCCACTCTAGTTAGGGCTTGTTACAAGCACCTGTCCTTTCATTGATTGAATATTTAATAAGCTTTGATGCCTAAGCTTTTCAATCATATTACTTGCGATTTAACTAAATCAGTATGAAAATAAGCTCAAGGGAATAAAGTCCTAGGAACTAACTTCCTTGCTCACCGAATTCTCTTATAATAATTGAGAGGAAAGGAATTATAGTTGTATTACCAGAATTTTAATTTATTCTGTTGAAAAGTAATAATTTTTAGAACAAAAGAGGAAAATAAAAAATAAAAGTTAATTGGAGCATAAGGAGATTTATTCGATTTTATTGAAGTGAGACACGGTGTGTAGTTTTTTTTTTAACATAGAAGATTTTAAAATGTCTGCAACTGTGAAAATAGATGTGGAGGAAGCTCCGATCATTCATCGAACACCTTATAATGGTATGAAATTATAAATGAGGAAAATTAATTGTCAAAATGAAAGTAATAAGACTTCATTTCGGCGTAAGAATTAATATAAACAGGGGTGATCTTTAAAATTCGATTCAGCTTTAGTCAGCCTAATTAATTATAAATTGCACAAAAAAATTTGTTTAATAATACACTTTCAAATTTTGAGACACTCCAGGTTTTGCAAGGTTTCAAATTTATAAAATTTTATTTT
Organism: Synergus magnus; assembly: GCA_032275165.1. Classification (NCBI taxonomy): domain Eukaryota; kingdom Metazoa; phylum Arthropoda; class Insecta; order Hymenoptera; family Cynipidae; genus Synergus; species Synergus magnus. The sequence continues at coordinate 3,986,972 of JAUESH010000044.1, read as the reverse complement.
ATGATTGAATGATATAGCTGAATTCCTCAATTAACACAAAAATATTTATTTAGTGATCAGATATATGGAAGCCAGTGGTTTCTTTTAAGAATTCAAGGTTACGATTTCTCAGAGTACTTATATATATTGAAAAAAAGGGCAAATCAAGAGCCCGGGGACCTGTTTCCTTTTTAAATTGCTTTTTTTCTCAGAGACGGACAAAATCAAGTATGCAATTGTTATTACGTGTAATACGTGTAATACTTTTTAAATTTAATTTCTCTGTGGACTTGTAGGACTTGTGGAATCCAGGACTTGTATTAGTAATCTAGTTTGATAAATTTAAAGATATATTGCATTAGTTCTTAATAAATATAAAAAGTAAAACAGCTAGATTCTTAATTGTTTACCGAAGATCAATTTCTCATTCTCAGTTTAATTGTAAATCTCCAGTGAAAGTTTTTTCCCAATGGGCATATATTGAAACGAATAAAAAATATTATACTCTAAATTATTATAAATGTATAAAGTATAATTCCTGTCATTTTTTCACTAAAGACGATAGGAAAACAATAGGAAAAATGATAGGATTCAAAATGACAGCCTTTACGAAAAAGTATGACAGGAAAAGAACCACAGATTTTTTTTCAATTTTTCTTTTTTTTTTTCTGTCATTTTTTCGCAAAAATGACAGAAACTCTTACGAAAAAAATGTCAGGAAACAAACTATAGGAAGTCCTGTCATTTTTCGTGTCATTTTTTAGCGACTGCAGGGAAAACAACTGGAAAAATTACAGGATTCAATATGACAGCCCTTACGAAAAATTATGGAAGGAAAAAAGCCACGTGGAATTCTGTCATTTTTTCCCGTCTTTTTTTCTGTTGTTTTCCTGTCATTTTCCCTGCGATAGTGAAACAATGACAGGAATTCCTGTAGTTTTTTCCTGTTTTATTTTTTCGAAAGAGAGCTTAATTTCCTGTCATTTTTCTGTAGTTTTCCGAAAAAATGACAGGATTTCCTTTTGTTTTTTTTCCAGTCATACTTTTTCATAAGAGAGGGAAGGAAGCTGTCATTTTGAATCCTAATCGTTTTTTCTGTGGTAATGAAAAAATGACAGGAAAAAAAAGACAAGAAACCCTGTCATTTTTTCGGGAAAACGACAGAAAAATACAACAGGAAAAAAAATTCCGGAATTTCTGCCACTGTTTTTTCTGTCATTTTTTCGCGACCACAGGAAAAACGACAGGAAAACAACAGGAAAAATGACAAGGTTCAAAATATGACAGCCCTTACGAAAAATTAGGAAAAGAAAAAAACCACAAGAAATTCTGTCATTTTTTTCCCGTCATTTTTTCGCGAAAATGACAGGAAAATAACAGGTAATGAAGCTGTCATTTTGAATCTTGTCATTTTTCCTGCTGTTTTCCTGTCATTTTCCCTGTGGTCGCGAAAAAATGACAGAAATTCCTAAATTATAATAGCAAAATAATATCAAGATGATCATAATACCATTTAATAAGTACAAGTAATCTTTGAAAACTTACTTTTTACTTCCTGAAAATGACTGACAACTTTCGAAAACACCAACAATATCAAACAATATGCCTTCTTGTCAGAAGTTTAAAAAACTTCTTTTCCCGGAATTCAAGGTTGTCAAATTTAAAGAGCACCATGCAGTGCTGCCACGAGGTGGAAGAAATTTAAACGGTTGATGACGAGGGTCATTATAGTTGAAAAGATCACATTGCTCTGAAATCATAACAGCAATTAAAAGTCCTTACACTCTCTCATCAATCTGCAAGTCTAATTTATTGTTTAATTTGTCTGTAAGTACGCACACAAAAAGATACATAACTTTGAATGTATTTATATGAGTATTTCTCGATAATCCACAATCTTAGAGGTTAGCTGTCACCTGTCAAATTTGGTCCAGGGATCGAAGTTCACATTTTTGCGGGTATAGAAAACTTATTGGGTTTATCTAATATATTTAATTACGTCTGAATTCAGATTTGGCGAAGTAGTACTTTAATGAACTGTTATTTTCGGATGCCGATTAGAATAAAAATTGTATTCCAAATTTTCTCTTCTACCTTGTTTATAAGAACAACTTTTACGTCACATTCATTTTCGTGACACCAACTTTCTATAATACTTCTTATTATGAAATCCTTTGCCTTCGTAATATCTCATTTTTTTCCCGGTACTTTGGGTACTTTCTTTTATTCATTTTAAAACCAAATTAAAATTTATTTTAGGTATATGACTGTCAGAAAAGATGTTTTTATTTTCTAGGATTTTATGAAAAATAAGATATTTCTGTTTGATGCATACAATTTTATGAAACGTAAATATTGGATGTATAGTAATTGTTTGTTTTCACGATTGTCATTGAGAAAATGAAATAACAGTGACAATTCAAATTAAAGATGTAATTATTTTTGTCACATATTTTATAAAGTGGAATGACTAATATTCCTGTTATATACAGGATTCAATGACTTTGCATTATTTCTATAAAATAAATTCAAAGAAATGTGATTATACAGTTACTTAAAAACAAAAGCATAATTATAATGATAATCTTATCATGTGTTTCAGCTCAAATGAACGGCAAACCTAGTATGTCGAACTACGCAGATGTAAGTACAAATTACAATAATTATTTCCATATTAACAGCTTTTTCATTTTTGTTTGAAAAACAATTCAGGAACTTCCTTTGAATAAAACATATGGAATTCCACTGCATTCTATTGAATAATACATGAATTTGCCTTAAGATATTTACACTCTGCCTTTATTCTTGTTAACTAATTTTAATAATTTTTTCAGCTTGTTCAAAAGACCAGAGATGCCTTCTTTAGTGGCAAGACTCGTCCTCTGGAGTGGAGGATCAAACAACTGAAGCAATTTTTAAAATTGCATGAAGAAAATCAAAACGAAATTCAAAATGCACTTGCGATTGACTTACGGAAGGTTGGTTTTATAAGTCAATTATTATTATTTTAAAAAAAGAATAAAAGGGAAGGTACTAAACCTTAATTGTTTAGCAAGAAGAATTTAGATTTGAATGACCAGGAATGTTGTTCCTAATTTGCTTAAAATATTGAGATTATTAAATGCCTTTTGCGGTTTTATGATTGAGAATTAATTATTGTTTTCAGAGTAAGTTCGAATCCTACGTCCTTGAAATAGACTACACAATAAATGAGATCAAAGATATGTTATATCACATAAAAGAATGGGCAGCTGTAGAAAAGGTATTTTAAAAATGAAGACCATCTAAATAATTTTTTTATGTCATTTATTTGATTTAGAAATAGGAATGAGATCGCGAATTTAATTATCTTTCAGCCGCCCAAAGCTATGGTTAACATCTTGGATGGAGTCGAAATTCACAAAGATCCTTATGGAGTAGTTCTCATAATTGGAGCTTGGAATTATCCATTACAATTGTCTCTTTTACCAATGATGGGAGCCATGGCAGCTGGAAATTGTGTCATTGTTAAACCTTCCGAAGTATCTCAAGCCACTTCAAAACTTATCGCAGAATTAATCCCAAAATATTTGGATAATGTAAGTTAACAAATTTTAATTAAATTTAAAATTAAATTTAAATTTAATTTTAAATT
>JAUESH010000044.1:3969366-3983259 GCA_032275165.1 Synergus magnus | reverse complement strand
AATTAAATTTAAAATTAAATTTAAATTTAATTTTAAATTAAAATTTTAAGTGAATTATAATAAAATATGTTTTTTTCACAGGAATGCTTTCATGTTGTAAGTGGAGGAGTTCCAGAAACGACAGAGCTCTTGAAGCAGAGGTTCGATTACATTTTTTACACTGGTTCCACTTCTGTTGGAAAAATTATCCGTGAGGCCGCAAACAAATATTTAACTCCAGTGACTTTGGAACTAGGTGGCAAGAGGTTAATTTTATATTAATTATTAGATATTAAACAAAATCTAGTACTATATTCAATACTAAAAGATGTAAAAATATTATTTCAGCCCTGTATACATAGACAGTACTGCTGATATGAATATAACTGCCAAGCGTATTTTATGGGGGAAGTTTGTAAATAGTGGACAAACCTGTATCGCACCTGACTACATACTATGCACCAGTGAAGTGCAAAATAAATTTATCACTGAAGCAAAGAAAGTTATTAAGGAATGGTATTCCGAAAATCCACAGGAAAGTCCTGATCTGTGTCGCATTATAAGCGACAATCACTTTCAGTAAGTTTATTTTTTTAATTTTATCATAAGCTTGAAAAGAAAGTCTTTACTTTTCATATTTGGAATTTATAGAGAATTGTCCCTATACAAATTGAAAGTCTTCTAATTTAGTTTCCATTTTAGAAAAAGAACAGAAACATCAAATACTTTTCTTCTCAAAAATTTCCTCCAACATTATTTCATTAAAAAAAAAACTAATTATTGAATGGCAAAAATTTGTATCTATTAATATTGCTTTGTAGACGTCTATCGAAATTTTTATCAAATGGAACAATCGCAATTGGAGGCAAAACCGACCCTTCAGAAAGATTCATCGAACCGACAATACTTATCGATGTTAAACCCACAGATCCAGTCATGCAAGAAGAAATCTTTGGTCCAATTTTGCCCATCATAAACATTAACAATGCATACGAAGCAATCAGATTTATAAATGACCGGTAAGTTGAATTTTGAAAAAGATTAATTTATTATTATGGGAAAAATTATTATTATAGAAAAAAAATTTCCAATTGTGAAATTCTAAATACTTCTCGGACTGTATATCATCTAATCTTATTGCCATTATAGTTATACATTTCTTTCTTTCCTTTTTTCATTAAACTCATCGTATTTTTTACTCTTCCTAAGTCTTGGATATTTTTAAAGCCAAGGGCTGCAACTTCGAATTTCAGTGTAATTATAATTTTATTGCAGAAGTTACGTACTCCTCGCTTGAATTTTTTATCTAGAAAAGCGTCTCAATTAATTTATTTTAAGTGAAACACATAATCATTTTTGTTATCATTATACCCAGCGACCTTCCACTCACAATGTACATATTTACAAAGGACAAAGGAGTAAGAGATTTAATAATAAGTCAAACCAGAAGTGGTGCAGTTTGCGTCAACGATACAATAATGCAGTATGCTGGTGAGTTGGGTTCCAAAAATTCGGTGAAGGTTTGCACATGTAGATTTGAATTAAAATTTTCAGCCTTATCGAGTCGCAGAAATATTGATTTCATATTTCGCTTACTTCTGCATGCGGAAATGGAAAACGAATGTTACATAAATTATGCGATTTGTATGGAACTTCCTTCAGTGGTTTGGAACTCAATTTTAGTTTTAAGTGCCTTGCGAGAAAATTTCTTTTTCGTCTCCACTTTACCCAACATTTTTTTAATCCAATCAATTTCTTGGAAAATTAACTTGCATGATTTTTCTGTAATTTAAATGGTGCAGGGAGAAGCCTTTAGCGTTATATGTATTTAGCAATAATATGGATGACGTTAGATTGATTGCTCAAAATACTTCTTCGGGGAATTTCGTCGTTAATGAAACTATTCTACATGTGGCAGGTACATTAACAGTATTTAAAATTAGTAATTGTTTTGAAGTATTTTGACATCTTTTGTTATTGGCTGTATAAATCTGCTTTTATTTTTGTACATATTCTGTTTCTATTTTTTTTATTTATTCGTGTGATTCGTTTTATTTTTATATTTTAGTCTCTTTTACTTAATTAGTCTCTTTTGTGTTTTAACTGACACTAAATATATTTTTTTCTTTTTAAGTCCTAATAAACATTTTTTATGCAGTTGACGCACTTCCATTTGGAGGCGTTGGAGGTTCTGGAATGGGAGCCTATCATGGAAAATTAACTTTCGATACATTCGTGCACAAGAAAGGATGTCTTCTTAAATCTTTCAATCCAATTGGAGAATCTTTAGGATCGTAAGGAACTTATATTTTCAATAATCCAGAATTTAAGAAAATCAAATATATTGAACTCTATTAAAAAAATAAGATTTACAATCCCAAAGCCTGGGAAATCTATAATTTTATTTTTTTTTTGTGAATTGAGTATGTTTATGATATTTTTTTTTTTCAGTGCTCGATATCCGCCATACACTGATAGAAAGTTGTCTCTTCTACGAGTCTTGATGGCAAAAAGACCAGATATTCCTGGAATTAAATATTTGCCTCATCTTTTGATGTTTGGATTAGGCGTTGCAGTCACGTTGGGTGTCAAAGCTGCCCTCAAGGTACACAAGGCCTCAAACGCCTAAAACTCATTTCGCTGTAAATTAGAGAGTTGTCTTCCATACAGAAATTTACACTCGTCTTCCATACATGCACAATTTACTTTTTTCTTTCCACCTTATCATTTGTTTCTAATTTTTTCAAATCTACTTTTGAAGCTTCGAAATTTTTTTTTTAATTAAAATATAGTTTTTTCATTTATTAGGGATAAATAATGAGACTAGCTGTAATAATACTATTCCAGTATTACATTTGTTAATCCTTTATACAATTTTTGAAAAGACTCAATGTAATCCTAGATTTCTTGAGAATTATATAATTATCTAGAATGTTCATGTACACTCTTTACACCGCAAAGCCATTCGCTTACGCACAATTCAGTAGTTATTGTAAAACTTAGATTAATAAAGATTTTATTAGACTGCACATGCTTTCTGAAATTCCCCTCAAATACTTATAAATTTATTAAAAGTAGCTTTAAATTCTTTATTAAAAAAATCACTTGTAACCCTTTTTTTAAATATATTTTTCGACCTTTAAAAAATGGAACCTTTTGTTTAAATATATTTCTGATCAAATTTTTAGATAAAAATATCGAATTTGTTTATATTAATAATGTATGAATCAAACGAGTAGAAAGTTAATTGTAACAATTTTTCCAGGGATCTGGCCATGAGATTGAACAATGAACATTGAACAATAATGGAGAATATCATCCCTACTTGATAAAAAGGATTTTTACATTTTAAACGTTTATGGATAGAATTAAAAAATATTGCGTGAGTTTTTTGTCAGCACTAAGGGTTCTTTATAGGGACATAGTGTACAACACTACAGTATAATTATTTAAAGTTAATTAATGTATGTGATAAATGTTTTGTGAGAAAATCCCACTTTTAAAAACAGAACTTTCAAACTTTTTACTGTACAAAAGATCTTTAATTTGATAAGAAAGTCTATTTTTTTTCTTTATCGAATTTCGAATACTCTTTTTTTATGATTTAAAAGAATAATACATCACAATTGTGCATAAGTAACAAATAGCATTTAAATGGATGAATCAATCGATGTTTTAATTTTGAATTTAGATTTGTCGTTTTATATAATTTTATTTTTCATAGCAATTCTTTCGACATTGGAAATCTGCGATTGTAAAATCAAATTATGCCTCCCTTGTCTTGTTATAGAAACTTCTAAAGATAGAATTGTAATTTTTGTAGAAAAAGTGGCTCAACAATTTTGTATCTTTGTATAGATATTATATAAAAAATGGTCTATATTTTCTTTAAGAAAATCTGGTGATCTGTTTATTATTGGACCTTCTTATTTTTAAATTGACTGACAAATCTTGATTCACTTTCGATACATGCTGGTAATACGAAAAGGAAATCAGGTTAATAATACGTGTATCCTCCGGAATTACTTAATTTGCATGATTATCCAATGATAAACAAGTTTGGTTACATTGGCAATTTTTATTCAGGTTACAGTAATTGCTGTAATTAATTTCAAAGAAAAATTAGGTTAATTTAATCGGGTCTAATTTATTTCATGAAAAATAAGGAAAACACGGTAAGGAACAAATGTAATTAAATATTAAAAATAGATCATAAAATTGATGATTGGAAAATGTTGAGATTCAAAGAATGCAAGAAATTGTTTGCATTTTGAGAATCGGAAGACTCAATTAAGAAATTTGTAAAACATTATTGTGTTAATCGAGAGCACGTGAAATTTATTAATCGCTGACAAAGCTTGTTGGGTGGTGTCACGTTTCATTGATAATCATTTTGCAATTACGGATAAATTTATTATGCATCTGTGGCCATAGTTCTTGGACATTTTATTCAAAGCGTTTTGTTCTTGATATCAAAACTCTAAACGTGTTTCATTTTCTCAAAATTAATCTTCGAATGCCACTCTTTATTCAGAGCTCACATATAAGTTGAGGATCATAATCCAAATTTTACTTGACTTTATTTCATCGCTACTTGTGGATTTAATTAATATTATTTCAGTGAAGAACTGTCTAAAGAAAATCAGGTTCGTGACAATTTTTATTGCTTTATTCTTATATTTTGTATTCTTTGTGGTTCTGAAAAATAACTCTAAATACTTTATTAAGTGTTAGATTTAATATATTAGTGACATATGTGTATTTGATTTGTATTTTAATTTCATATTTTAATATTTTAATTTCAGAAGAAATGAAGTTCGCTTTAGGCTTGGCGATTTTTTGCATGGGGTGGAGTGCAATTCTGTGCAAGGAGTATTACTCTTCAATTTTTGATACCATCGATGTTGATGCCATCTTAGCAAGCAAAAGACTCTCGGATCAGTATGTCGCTTGTCTTCTTGATCAAGGTCCTTGCACAGCCGATGGACGTGGCCTTAGAAGTGAGTGAATGGCAATTATGTATTCTTTATTCCGGTCTACTGGTCATTAATAGATGCAAAACCGCCGGAATAATTTATAATTTAATCTTCCCTGATTCATTATTCATTATTCTTCTCGATACAATAATAATTTTCCACAAACAAATATTCCTTAAAATATTTAATAGTTCCAATAGAAGTTTATAATAAATTTTCTTTTTCCTTTGCGATTATTTATTCATTTTATTAAACCTAATAATAATAATAATAATAATTAAACCAACAATTTTATAGCCGACTTGAGATATTTTTCAAACTAACACGGTGGATTTTTTGAAAAAAATATTTTTACTTAAAGTATTACAATTTTATATTGAAGAATTTTAAATAACATTTGAAAATTCAGAATATTTTCTTTTATTCTTTTTCCTCTATCTGTTATAGCTTTAAGGATGGAAAATTTTAATATATTTTTGAGATTTATTTTGTTTTATTATTTACTTTAATATGTGCAAAATATTTATTAGTCTTGACAGGATTTTTATTTAAAGTTGAAAAGATTATTTCAAAAGTTCAAACTATTTTCAAATCTTGTAATAAGTTATTGCTTATTTGTTTCGCAATTACGATCAATTAATTACAAATTTCTTGTTGCAGGATTGTTGCCCGATGCAATAGCAACCGTTTGTGATAAATGTACCGGTATTCAGAAGAGTAATGCAAGAAAAGTTCTTAAGTACATGAGAGAAAACAGGCCAGACATTTGGGAGTTGTTTGTGAAAAAATACGATCCCACTGGACAATTTCTTCCAAATTTCGAAACCTTCTTAAATGAGATGGATTGATCTCCATTCCTCAAAAGATAAAAGTTAGTTCTTTTTAAACATTCTCTTTGTAAAATCTATAATTTTTTAATATTATTTAAAAATTAATAGGAAATAATAGGAAAAGAATAAATTAATTTATCTAGTTAATAATTTTCTATTTTCCTATAAAGTAATACATAAATTAATTATTAATTTAATTCAAATTTTGATGTTAATGAGTAGGTAGACAGAAAAAAATCTATTTTTATTGAACTGTATTGATTTGCATTAAAATTAGATTCATAAATTAAAATCACAACTTTGAATACCGAAGAAATACGATTATTAGGAATCACTAATAGTATAATTTGCATTTTTTTACTAAGTATACAACACACAAGAAACGTTTGAAAGTCGAGTCGTATATTCTTAGGGATAATTAATAAATCAACATACATAATTTATTGACTGATTTATGAGAAGAGAAATGAAGCATAGGGTATATAAAAATGATACTTTTCAGTGCTTCTTGTATTAAAATATAATTACACTATTACTAAAAACATTGATACAAATTAGCTTCCTTACAATTAAATTATAAATTGTCTCAAAAAATAAATGACATACATTTTTTATGATTTCACAATGTGCTTTTTATTACTTTGGTTTATTATGGGAGTCTTCGATGGCCTTTCTCAGAACTTTTTCCCATGCTTCTGGTTCCTTTTGCGTATAGTAAAGGACAATTTTTTCAAAACCTAATTTCTGCTTCTCCGTGCAATATTTGCATTTTGTCACTATGGCTTCTGGGAACTTTTCTGATGATAGAAAATAGATTATTAGAAATTATTTTATTCGTTAGTTATTTCATAGCAGCTATGGCACGACATTAACAAAATTTCAAATTGTAATATATAAAACAGAAAATTCATGTGCTTATTAAAAAAAAAAGTTGTGAAATGTTTAATGTAACACATAAGTACAATAATATAAATACCACAATAAGAAGACTAAAAAATTATAAAAATACGTAATCCAAAATTGATTAATTTAGCATTATAAATTCCTAACTTTATTTTTCGGTTCGTATTAATTTTTCCCAGAAAATGTTCGTACCTTTGAAGAATTTGGCATCAGGAGTAAGGCAAGGACCAGTTCCTAAATAGCAGTTGTAATATTGATTGCGAATTCGATCATTTCCCAAAATTTCGTCGTAATCAATATAATCATATTTATCTGTATAAAGCTGAATCTCTTCAGCTTCAATAGCAATAATCACAGCAAAAATTGCTAATAAAGCAACCACGACAGATACTCGAGACATTTTTCAATTTTAGATTACAATTTATTAATATACTTAATGCCTAATAATTTATATAATCATTAGCAACTGCCTGGCATAAGAAACACTACTGAGATTCATATTCTCTGCTGTCTTTATATATAGGCCAATATCCCCCTGTTACAAGAAACCACATTATGACGTGAGATTAAAAATTATTGTCATTCGCCTGGTTTCTGGGGGAGGTCAACATGTTCTCCAAGCAAGTAAATCATGGGCTAAATGAATCGGTTGGATAATGAGAGATCTTTGATAATTTTTAGGTGTGATATTTACATTTTTACTTTCAGGTGGTAGAGAACTAAGCAATCGTATGCAATACTGATTATTATAAACACTTAAAAAAAAAAAGAAAATTTCCTAGATACAGAGTGATGTACTTGCAACAATTTTCTTCATTACTCATTTGAACATACGTTTCCTTTATCCAACTTGTGTTGCTTCGTATAATTACTGTTATTTTTCTTGTACCTAGATCCAACAAAAAAATGACTCCTAGAATAAAATCTTATTTCTCATATTTAAGACGTATTTGATGAATTACAGAAGTTTTGAACGAAATAAAATAGTTTAAGGAGTGAATAATGTTTTTGAAATATTAATTCGTATTTTTAAGGCAAGGAAGGGTTTTTATAAAAAATGACAAAGTTTGCACAATAAATTTTTATTGGTGCAATAAATAATCTACGTATCATTTGCATGATTGCTCTGATATTTACATATATACATACACGTACTTCATCAATTGTTAAAATTCAAAAAAAAATATTTTACTGATAAATTTCGATGAAAAATAAAAGGGAAATTTTACAATTTTCTATGAACAATTCGTAATATTTAAGTGACATTCGATGAATCTATGAATAATTTGCGTAATTCATACTATTTAATTGCTTAATTAAACACAGTTAAGTTGTGTAATAATTATTGAGGCTTTCTACACTTAAAGATTTGAAGTGTAATTGATTGAGAATGTAATTGAGAAGTAATTAACAATTACTTAAACATTCATATATTATGCTATATTTTTTACTTATTAATGAGTTAATTCTTAAGTATACATTCACTAATTTAAAAAAAAAATAACAATTGTAATTTTTATAATTAGACATAGCTTTGTCAAAATAGCTATACCAAATTTATGCCTTTCGTCCTTGAATTGTTTGTGTTAATATTCTTTTCCATTCCTCTGGGTCATTTTCGGTGTAATAAACGACAATTTTTTCGAAAATTACTTTCTGTTTATCAGTGCATCTTTTACATCTTGTAGCTACTGCCTCCGGGAATGTATCTGTTAATAAAAAACAATTATTATTAAATAAGAAGTATGTAATATCTTTTAAAAATTTTTTTAATAATAATAATTGTTCACTTTTGTTTAAAAACTGGTATTTTTTAATAAATCTGGCACTAACAATAACTTCAATACCTCGTAAATTTGTACTCGAATTTTAATGAGGTTGTCAACCTCTTGCAAAACATTATATAAAACTCGTTTTTTCATCGTAAAACCCTTGGCCATTTCCATACCAATGTCAGGCATTGTAACCGGTTAAAAAAATTCAAAGGCCTTTTCATTATTTGAATTAATTATTTTCAAGCTACTTTAAAGAACTAATAAATATATTTTTTAACAAAATTACTAAACAAGTAGATTTTTTGTCAATATTTATTATTAAAATTTATATAACATTTTACGAGAGAAAACTTTTCTAGTAAACAATTTATTTCCTAGAACAGTAGGATAAAAGTTCTAAAGGATATTGTAAATAAATCAATCACCAATATAAAAGTTACATAAAATTCTTATTCTTATCAGTGGTTTATAGCATCTAGTGAGTTAGTGACATTTTTGAGAACTATATATAATATATTTATGGTATTTACATACATTGCTTTTTAAAAATGTCTTGAAGTTTTAAAACAAATTAAATAAAACTTAATATAAAAATATTAATATTAATACCTTTGAAAAATTTAGCGTCAGGGGTGATGCATGGTCCAGTGCCTGAATAGCACTTTGAATATTGATTTCTAATTCGATCATTGCTCAAAATTTCATCGATATTAATAAAATCATATTTATCCGAGTATAATTCGGAAGGTGCAGCTGCAACGTAAGCCACTGCTACCAAAGCTAATACCAGAGCGAAGAAGATGGTCACACGTGACATTTTTGGTCCAGGAAAAAAGTTTCCACTCACAATTTTTTCGTTATATAACAACTTGTTGGAATCCAATATCCCAGTCGCAATTTTTTCAAACTACTGAAGTCTTTAACCACCATATCAACGTATTTATATATTTTCGGAAGTCCTTCATACGTAAAAGTCGACATCTTGACGTCATTATAGAATCGCCATTAACTTCACAAATTTGTCGTTGATGCGATGTGTTCGAAGGTCAATTTTAGATTTTTTTTACTAGTTTTATGGTTCACCTAGGGAATGTTAAGGTCACTTCCTTCTTGCTTGATATTCAAATGACAATTTCGAAAATTTATTCTTAAGGAAGAAGAAACGGAAGTTTTTTGCATAATAATTTATACAATTTTCGAATATCCAATCATTTTCTTATTAATGTCTTCCACTAAATTATAAAATTTATTTAATTAGTAATAAACTACTAATGAAATGAAGAAAAGTCATCAACTAATTAATTTCATCAGAAATTTCTTTTGCAAAGTTTTTTTGAATCGTGAATTAACACCTTTAGTAATAGTGACAAAAAATATTGGAATATTTTCTGAAGTGGACTATAATTTCTACTTTTTTAGAAAAAGGAAGAGATCATCAATCAATAATTATTACTAAGCGGGTCATTCCGTTTTTTTTCCTTTCTGATGAGGAAATAATAAATCTCAATCATTACTCATCGATGTCATTAATAAGATGAAGACTTTTTGAAATCCTCGACCGTATTTTTTGTAACTACTTTTGTTTTTTTATATTATAACAATATAAACCAACACTATTTTTATTATAAAAATTTGTTTTTAAAATAAAAAGAAAACAATGTTTTTTTTCAGGTAAATTTATTTCACAAAATATATACCTCTTCTAAAAACATTATATACTTTCTTTGACTGTGTATTAGTTAGTTTTTGAATAGTACATTTTATTTGTGGCACAGAATACAAAAACTTAACACAAAATGTTCCTGTTTTACCATTTTAAATTTCAAATCAAAAAGTACAATAAACAAAGCAAAATGATTACAGTCAATACGTTTTATTTATTCCTTCTTCCTGACTTCTTTATATCATTGAGTGCTTTTCTCACTATACGCTCCCAAGCTTCTGGTTCTTTATCAGTGTAATATGTAACAAGCTTTTCGAAGCCTATTTTCTGTTTTTCGGTACATCTTTTACACTTTGTTGCAAACGCCTCAGGGAATGTCTCTGTTTATAATAAAAAATATACTGATTAAAAAAATCACAAATTTAGGTTGTCTAAAACATATAATGATTTACTGTAGTTCATTATTTTTTCATCTTCGGTTTTGATAAAACTTTTTCTGCATTTTGTAGCTTTTTCAAATTTAATTATTCTACAACTATGAATAATTTTAAGAGAAAGTCAGCTCTCAATTGCTTTTTAGATTATAAAAAAATCCAATCTTTGAAAAAATTGTAATAAATCGTGTACCTTTCAAAAATTTGGCGTCAGGTGTAACGCAAGGTCCAGTTTCAAGGAAGCATTTTAAATACTGACTTCGTATACGATCGTTGGCCAAAATTTCATCAACGTTAATGTAATCATATTTATCTGAATAAAGTTCAACTTTTTCTGATAAAACAGATACAACAGCTAAAGAAAATAGTAAAATCAAAACTACAGAATCTCGAGCCATTTTCGTCTGTAGGGTTGTTAGGACTCGTATTTGTTAAGAACTGAAGTTTTCTTACCACTAAGTGGTATTTATATATGTCAGATTATTCATTGGCAAAAGTTGTTCTTCTTGTCGTCAGTTGAAGAAGGACGAGATTTTCGATAATATCAAGAAGGTCGAGATTTGCGTAAAATATAAAACAAAAGCTATACTACTTTACTTGGAAAAACAATAAAGTCTGGGTCTTTAAAGAACAAAACCGAAAAAAAGACGCCGATTCAAATATCAATGCCAGAATATAAAACACTTTCCGCTACTTCATTCAAGATCTTTTTATTTTAAGCTTTATCTAAAACTTGTCAGTCCTGAATGAAATTATTTAAATCTACCCAATAAAAAGCAAATTAATGTTTTTTGAAGACTGAAACATATTTTTTAAACCTGGAGATTTCCAGTAACAAATCTTTATCAAATTCATAAATATTTTTAACAATATTAAATGGGAAAATATTAAATAAATAAATTTTAAAAATAGAGAATGAAAGTGTCTTAGTTTTTTTTTTAAGAATAATATCTTTAACCCTTTAAGGGCCAAACTTAGAACCCGTTGAATAAAAATTATGAAAAAATTCAGGAATAATGTATGATCATTTTTTGATCGATTTTTGCAATATTTTTTATTTTTTATTCTTTATAATGTTCTCGGTTTCTATTCAGTATACGATAATTTGTAGCCACCTTACGAGATACGGAATAGTCCAGTTTGATCTAATCCACGTATTTATTTTGCGGAATTTTAATCTTGTTACATGAAAATCAAGAAAATCGAAAATAGTGAATGTTGCTCAGCTGCAACAGTGGCCCTTAAAGAGTTAAATTCGAGTCAGTGAAATTTCACTGGGAATGAGTAATTATTTCTGAAAAGTCACTGAAATATCAGTAATGTTTTGATACTGGAAAATAAGTGAATTATGAGCTGGACAAAGATGATTTTCAGAAAAATTCTACTGATTCTCAGTGAAATTAAAATTATTAAGCTTCAAATTGATAGAGGCGCAGTAATATGGAAAAATTTTCGACGCAGAAATAAGAAGAAAACTAAACCACATTTTCAGAAGGTCACCCACATTTCTCGTTTATGTTTTTTTCCTCAAACTGCTCCACTGTCACAATCTTTAACAAGGTAATTATAAAATAAAAAAGAAAATACCACTGTGTTCATTCATAAAAACAAATATAAAATTCGTAAATGAATAATTTTGATGATGTTTTGCTTAAAAAATGTTAAAGTTTTTAGTTATAATGACAATATTTATTTATTACCAATTTACTAATTTGCTGTTCAATGAAGCATTCGTATAAGTACACAATTTAAATAAATAAGAATAATAAATAAATAAATAATTAAATAAATAATAAATATTGATTTGACTTAAAACAGGTTTTAGTCAATCATCAAATGTATTTTATGTAATGAGAAGATTGATTTACAATATGATTAAATTTACATATTCAGTATTTATATATTTAAAATTGTTTAAATACCGAAAAAAAGAAAATTTTTAAATCCATTTCAGTTTTTATAAGTCCGAAAACAAGACAAATATGTTTGTCTTTTTTTCTTCAAACAATCATAACAATGTACACAAACATATTGTCTTGTAAATGAGTTAAAAACAAAAAACGATGAAAGTAAAAAATAAAAAATAACCAATTATTTTATCAAACTCGAAGCAAACAGGACCATACAACTTTACTATTTAAGGAAACTTGATGTGCACTTTAGACTGAGATGAAGTAATTTAAAAATTTAGAACTCAATAATTGGATATTTAATATAATTAATAATGAATAATATTTCATAAAAAAGACAGATTAACCATTTTATGAAATATATTTTTGGGATAATACAAAAACAAGATAATTGGTCAATTTAAAAAGTAACGCAAAATGTTTTTATTGCTCCGTGAAATAATAAATCAATTTACAGTAACTGAGAACGTCGTTCTGCAATCAAATTAACATTCCATAAAAAATGATAAAATTCTATATAAAGTTTCTTAAGTATATTTTTTTTTACTGTCAATTTTTTTTATCTGGATTCAAACCAGCTGGATCTACAACGTATTTTTTGATGATAGCTTCCCATTTTTCTGGAAGATTCTTTGAATAATTTTCAGACATTTTGTCGAACATAATCTTTTGTTTATCTGTGCATTTCTTGCATTGAGTTCTGAAAACCTCTGGTATAAACTCTGTATAAAGAAACGAATTATTAGTTAATTTTAAATCTATGACTTTTACATTAAAATTAATTCTTTTAGATTAATATTTTTGAAAATATCAACTCAAGATCTTTAATCATTAAAAAATCATACTCTAATGAGTGTAATAGAATTTATAATTGACGAAGTAATAAAATATAATTATAGATAATTTACAAATTTTTATACCTCTAAAGAATTTTTGGTCTGGAGTTACACATGGTCCAAGATCCATAAAACAATTATAATAACCCTCTGATAATCGAGCATTTGCCAAAATCGCATCAACGTCGATATAGTCGTATTTGTCCGGATAAGTTTCTATTTTTTCTTCAGTCACAACACAAGAAAAAATAGCAAAAAGTAGAAAAGTAAATGAAACGATTCTCACCATTTTGAAAAATCTTAATTTTACTGTTGTCAGCGTGAAATCAAAGTGAAACTAACAAGCACACATTTTTCTTCTTCTTTATATAGTTTTTATCCCTGTAAAGATAAAGCACTGAGTAATTTAGTGCCGATTATTTCAAACGTCACTATCTTCAAAGGTAACAATTAATTTTTTTTTATACTGATTTTCATATAGAGATTTCCCTATAATCCCGGGGAAATTATAGCAAAATATAATTATAGAAAAAATAATATTGAAATATTGATTTTCCTATAAGGTTTTTACATAATGACTTTCCTAT
>JAUESH010000044.1:3957253-3969266 GCA_032275165.1 Synergus magnus | reverse complement strand
CCGTTGAATAAAAATTATGAAAAAATTCAGGAATAATGTATGATCATTTTCTGATCAATTTTTGCAATAAAAACTTTATTTTTAAAATTTTCTCGGTTTCTATTCAGTATACGATAACTTATAACCACCTTACGAGATGCGGAATAGTCCACTGATCAAATGCACGTATTTATTTTGCGGAATTCTAAGCTTGTTACAAGAAAATCAAAAATAGTGAATGTTGCTCAGCTGCAACATTGGTCCTTAAAGGGTTAAGGGCATGTGGTAATTACAATCGGAGCAAATTTAGTTTCGCCAACTTTACGTTCGCAATAATAAATATTTTTTGGTTAAAATTATACCATTTACCTTCGTTTCGTACAGGCGGAGGTAAATGGCCTAGTTTTAGCAAAAAATATTTATTACTGCGAGTGTAAAGTTGAGGAAACTAAATTGCTCTTATAGTAAAGTATCACATGCCCTTAACTATACGGAAAAAAAGTCACATAGAAATTTTGATGTTGATTAAGAGAAAATGTAATTAAAAGAATGTTATGTAGTCAAATTTAATTTTGCAATTTATAAGATTTACTTTATTTATTCGTGTGTCTTTATTAGAAATATTTTCCATTATAATACTCTTTGTAATTGAAAATTTTTGTACGTCATTGGAAATATTTGAATCCTTTTAGCCTATTATTGATAAAATGAGCTTCTAAAACTCACTTTTTTTCTTATTTTTATCCTCTACCTTTTCCATTGTACTATTTCTTTATTTAAAAATTTGGTATTGCAATTTAAAAGCCTTAAAATTGATTAGTTTTAAATTGCAGACGCTAATGTGATATTTCAAATTAAAAACGGTCATAAAAGCAGTGATTTCAGGTTAAAACCTGATCGAAAAATTATAAATCATACGATTTTAGATTAACATGCGTTGAAATAATTTTTTTTTCTTTTAATCATTGAAGTGTTTGAAATAGATTTTCAAATTGAAATATACTGAAAACGTTTGAAATTAAATATGTTTCAATTAAAAACATTCCACATGCAGTAATTAAAATTCTAAAAAATAAAAATAAATTTGCTATTGCAGTTGTTAATTTAAAATTTAACAGTCTGAATCTTTCAATTTGCTTAAACACATATTTTTATGAATTAGGATGAATTCGCTGGAGACGGTGTCGATTTGTACGACGATGTGATAGCAGCACCTCCAGGAGGAAATGGAGGCGTTTCTAATAGTGACAGAGATAGAAGCAGAGATAGAGACAATTCCTCTCCAAGTGAAGAAACTAATGGCAATTCCTCCTACCACCATGGAAACAACACATCTTCTGGTGGGGGCGGAAGACGGCACCAGCTTTATGTCGGAAATTTGACCTGGGTAGGTATTTCTTTTCGTTTTATGATTCTAACCAGGGTGTCTACCCACCCTGCAAAGCCTGGAATTGTCAGGGAATTTTTTTATATCTGGAAAAACCTGGAAATGTCAGGGGATTTTTTCGAGCGTACTTATTTATTTTTTTTTTAACAAATTAAATAACCAGGGTGGTAACTTGACCCAGTGCTCTCAGATCGAGCTAGAAATTTACCCCCTCCACATCTACCATTTTATCGAAAAAAAGTAATTTATTAAATATAATGTGGGAAAATTTTCTTATATAATTCAAGAAAATACTTAAAAAGAGTAATAATTTCAAAAGTTTGCCAAATTATATTTGACAAACTGCTTTTTTTCGATAAAATAGTGTATGTGGAGGGGGTAAATTTCTAGCTCGATCTGAGAACTTGACTGGGAAACCGAGAAGGATCGGGAATATAATTAAAAAATAGGAAGTTTACTTTAGATCGCAGTAAAATTCAAGTTTTCATTCTTTTAATATTTATCTATACTATATAAACTGGGTTGAAGTTTCAGACGTCTAGCCTGACGATTTTTTTATATTTATTGAAATGAAAATATCAAAAAAAAAAAAAAAAAGTTTCCAATGTTCCCAAAACCCAAAATTTTTATTTATTGGCTACAAGAAAAATTATTCGTCGTTGCCAAGGATTTTAAGAGATTTTATAAAAATAAAAGGAATTTTAAAGAGACTTTACAGGATTGCAAAAGATTTTAAGGGATTTTAAGAAATTTCAAGAGATTTCAAGAGATTCAGGCCCGGATTGGTAATGTGGGAAATCGGGAAAAATCCCAGTGGACCGATCGTCTTGTGAGCCGAAGTGGGCCGGTACGATAAAAAAAATTAAGGAAAATTTGGAAATCATTTTAAAAATTTAATCTGAACCTACCAAAACAATTAATAAAAATATAGTTTGCCAAAATATGTTTTAAGGAACAGTTTCAAATTGAACTTGATAATGGGGGGGGGGGGGTTGATCTAGGTATTTTTCCCGGGCCGTTTTTTGATCCCAATTCGCCCCTGAAGAGATTTCATAAGATTTAAAAATTTATAAAAGGATTTCTGGAGATTTATAGTAATTTTAAGGAAGTTCAAGGGATAAAAAGATATTAAAAGATTTAACAAAATTTCGAGTGATGCTATAAGAGATTTTGATTGATTTTAGGGATTTAAGGGATTTTTAAATGAGTTGAAAAGAATTATCAAAAGGTTTTTTTCAGAGATTTCAAGATATTTCAAGAGATTTTAATGAACTCTAACGGATTTGAAAATATTTTAAACGATTTTAAGACATTTGCAGAAAAAATTTAAAAGATTTAAAAGAATTTCAAGTAATTTTAAGGGATTTCATTTAATGTTCTCTGCACTAGAATCAATTCCTTGAATTATATTAAAATCACTTAAAATATCTTGAAATCTCTTGAAAATCCTTAAATTTTCTTGAGATCTTTAGAAATCTATTGGAATTCCTTACAATCACATTGACATCACTTAAAATCTCTTAAAATCCTTTGAAATTCCTTAAACTCATTTAAAATCTGATGAAATATATTAGGATGTGTTGAAATATTGTAAAATCTATAGAAATATTTGTAACATCCTTTTCATAACTCTTTCAAATTCTTTTAAAAATCCCTTGAAATCATGTGAAAACTCTTGAAATACCTTAAACTGCCTTGAACTCTTTTAAAAGTCTTTTGAAGTTTCTTAAAATATCTTGAAATCCTTTAGGTTTTCTTAGAATTTAAAGAATTACTAAAAATTTCACTTTTAATTTCCAAAAAATCCTTTGTAATGTCTAAAAGGCTTTTAAAATCCGTTTAATTTCATAACAACACGTAAAATTTCTTTAAGAAATTGTTCAAATCTTTCAAATTTCATTTAAAAAATCTTTTGGTATCTAATAATTCTGCAAAATTCATGGGCGAAAAATGGGGTTTCACAATTATTAAATAATACTGAAATGAGGGGGGGGGGGGGTATAAAATTCCGTATCCCATACTTGAAAGACCAAAAATGATTCCTGGAAAAATTTAGAAATGCCTGGAAAAAACTTGGAAAAGTCAGGGGATTTTTTTTTTTTTTTAAGGAATTGAGTAGACACCCTGTCTAACATTAAACTGAACAAGATTTTTCAATCATCTAAAATAGGAAGAATTTATAAGAGTCATCCATTTCGAATCTTTTCAGTGGACAAGCGATCATGACATCGCCGAAGCAATTCAGGGTATTGGCGTTACTGATTTCATTGAGGTGAAATTCTTCGAAAACAGAGCCAATGGTCAGTCCAAAGGCTTCTGTGTAATTTCTCTAGGCTCTGAACAGAGTGTGAGATTTTGTATGGACAGACTACCAAAGAAAGAGCTGCATGGACAGAATCCAGTAGTAACATTCCCAACTAAACAAGCATTGAATCAGGTAAATATCTAATAACATTTTATGAATTATCGATTTCTTTCTTAAATTTTTTAAAATTAGAAAGGTTGAATCTCTATTTATTATCTAAACTCAATATTTTCAGTTTGAGTCTCAATGTAAGACTCGACCAGCGCCTGCGCCTCAGCAGAATCAAAATCAGCGGCCTCATAATCAACATCAGCATCAACCACAGATGCCTCCGCATCAACAGCACCCGCAGCATCAGCAACATCCTCAACAAAATCATGGACCCAGAGGAATGATGATGGGTCCACCACAAGGTGGTCCGAGACAAGGTCAAAGAATGCCTCCTCCGGGAATGGGACCTCAAGGTCCTGGTCCTCAGGGACCTCAAGGACCTCCACGAATGCACGGTCCTCCTATGGGACCCGTCCCAGGATCTCACCATCCACTTCCCGGACATCCAAACCAAGGCCCACCGCCTCCAGGTTATCAGCAGGGGCCGTGGAATGGACCTAGGCCGAATGGTCCTCCTGGACCTCCTCGAGGACCAAATGGACCTGGAGGTCCTCCACAACAAGGGATGCCTGGGCCCGGACCTGGGCAACGTCCACCACCGGGAATGGTAAATTTTATATTGAAAGCAGTTATCAAAGATCGTCATCTATTCACCTTTTTTCACTTATTTTTAATTTGTTCATCTATTTTCGGAATTTGTCACCTTTTCACCTTTTTTCAATTCATCAAGTTAAATTTTTTTAATTATATAATTCTGTCATTTCCGGTTTGAAAAAACTTTTTCGAATAATCAATAAAAATATTTTGATTTGATAATTAAGGAAGTCCTCTGATGTGAACGCGAAAAAATAAGTACATTTTCAACAATTTTTTTTTTTTTTTAAATTATTGCATATCTGATGTGCGTCGAAGAAAGGGGGCTTACTCTGAAAAATCGATATCGGGGTATTTACACCTTTCGATAGTTTTTGAGTTGTTCTTTTTAATGGTGTAAAAACCTCAATATCTATTTTTTCAGAGTAAGCCCCCTTTCTTCAGCGCACGTCACATATAGTGGGGCAAACTGTTTTTTCCTCGAAAGGTATGATCTAGGATTACAGGAAAAAAATTTTTTGTTATTCAAAAAAATTTATTTAATTATTTATTTATAAAGGTGCTTTTACACCGATGAAAAAAAATTTTATCTGCTGGAGCAGGTGATTCCGGCCCTCCTGGATATTGGAAACAGAAAATCGAAAAAGATTCTTAATCTGTGATCCCCTCGCTATGACCCGTACCTCAATTTTTATATTTCAATGTAAATTATAATAATAAAATGGCGACGGTTTTTGCAACAGTAACAAAGAAAATACGTTTTTTCGCGTTATAAATGAGGCCAAATTATAAGTTAGAATCAAAATTTTTAAATGATCGAGGTACGGACGATAGCCATAAGTGTTTTGAGTATTGTGTTAAAATTTCAAGTCAATCGGTTTAGCCGTTTTGGAGAAAACACTTGCGCCAGGTGCAAAAATGTCGTTTTGAGAAAAACGGGTTTAAAGTTTTTTCGAATAAAAAATCATAAAAAAAAAACATATCCTTATCGCTAATCGGCAAGGGTGTCATGATTCCTTCATCTGCATCAAAAACTTATCCTCAGCTGCTCGAGCCTCTTTTCTGGTGATACGTGCTTGTTTCGACGCCTCGGAGCTGCTCCGAATCTCGAACGCGCGATTTCGTTCTCTACTATGAAGCGTTATTACTACATAGTCAAAAAGGAAGGAATTGACTGTGGGATATTAATTCTAGAATCATAAACTATCTAAAAAAAAATGCAACAAAAAAATCGATTTGTTTGACCGTTACATCAGAGGACTCCCTTAAAGTTTCTTCAAATCCCTTTAAATTCCTTAAAATCACTTTTAAAAGCTTGAAATCCTTTTAAAGCTTTTCGAAATCTGTTAAAATTCTTTAAAATTATTGAAAATCTCTTAAAGTCTCTAAAAATCCCTTGAAATATTTTTTTTTATTAAAAATTTTTTGAATCGTTTAAATCCCTTGTAATTCTTTTAAATCTTCTCGAAATCTCCTACAATTCTTTAAAATCTCTTAATTATATTTAGTTGCGGCACTTTCAGATAATAGTAAATGAAAACACTAAATTTTGATAGTCGACGTTTCCGAACTACACTAGTTCCCTTCTTGTTGTCAACTCCAAATAAGAAGATTCTTCCAAAAATCTCTTAAAATCCTTTAAATCTTTCTAGTTGTCGTATAGGCCCTTGAACTTCAATAAAGTTACTTGAAATTCTGTGAAATTTATTGAAAATCATTCAACTCTTCTGCATTTTTTTGAAATACCTTCAAATTCTTTTGAAACCTATTTCTCACTTATTTAAAAAAAAATTACCCTTCTACCTTTTTTAATAAAAATAGGTATTGCGATGACTGTGAAGGCTTTAAATCTTTTTCCATTATTGGAAAGTATTCATGATTGTATAGTGAAAGTATACTGTTGATAACTATATTCAATTTTCCTTTCTCTAGCAATTCCATGGTGGACCGCCGGGACCGCCAGGGCAGGGACCACCTCGAGTTCCACCTGGACATCCTGGACCTCCTCCAGGTGATCCGAGGGGAGCTCCGCCTAGAGGACCTGAGTGGAACAGACCACCAGGTTTGTTATCTCTTTTAAAACTTTTATCCTTTTTTCGATTTAAATATCACTAAATTCAAATTCTTTTTCACTACTACACTAAAAAAAGTTTCTTTATAGACCACCCTGCGAAAAAGAACAATTCTCAAAATTGCTCTTAGAAATGATACAGTGATTTTTACGCGGTCAATTATGAACTAGAATTTAGTTTTGCTTTTGTAATTTCAAAAACTAAAGTTCTAACGTATAATTAACTGACTAATTGTCTGTCTTTACTAATTAGTTGTAGCACACATTGTTATTATATAAAACTATTTCTCTGTTTAAGGAGCTATTCCACTTTGAACGCTCAAAAATTTTGGCAATTTTTTCAGAGCATGCTATGATAGATATTGATATAAAACTTGTTGGAGGTGAATTATAAAGTCTTAAAATACATTTAAAAATTTTTTTAAATTTATTTTATTAAACTTTTGTGTACAAAAACCGCAGCTGAACGTAACTCCTCGAAAAAATCGGTCTCCACGATATCTCAATAACTACTGGACCGATTCTTATGAAATTTAGAACACACATTCTTGATATAAATTCCCACAAGATGAATCAGTTCCAAGTTAAAATTTTAAGGAGTTACGTTCAACTGTGGTTTTTGTACACAAAAGTTGAATAAAATAAATAAATAAAATTTTTTAAATGTATTTTAAGACTTAATAATCACCCTAACAAGTTTTATATCAATATCTTTTATAGCATGTTCAGAAAAAATTCTCAAAAATAGCCTTTTTTTCGGGCGTTCAAAGTGGAATAGCCCTTTAATTTTAATACCCTCCGGTGTTGATTTTTTCGAGTGACCTCTTGCTCACAGATTTGAAAAAAGGAGTGAAAAATTCGATTGATTTATGTAGGAATGCATCCTGGGCCTCAGGGACCACCAGGTTTCCCTCAACATCAACATATGCAAGGCCCGCAACCTGGCCAAGGCCCACCACAAAGAGGACCTCCGCCAGGTTCTATGGGTGGTGAGCATTACATTGTTATAATAAGAGTTTGATTGATTGTGAGAGCAAATTGAGTTTTGCATGATATTGAGGGAAATTTTTATTTTAGAAAATTTGTGTGCTAGTTCTTACATTATTCGGTGATTCAAAATTATTTTCTAGGACAAAATGACCGCTGTTTCGATCACCTGGAAAAATTATAAAATATTTCTGGGAAAATGCAATAGAGAATATAAATTTTTATGGATTACTTTAGGCTGAATTCATTTCAAATCATGCAGGCTCGACACGTTCAAGGCATAGAATTTTCTGCGGATAAAATATGCTGTTTTTCAAAGGATTTTAGACATGTATTTTACCGATAATAGAAACATATTTTTCACAAAGTTATGCAGGGACGACTGAAAATTCCCGAAAAATAAAATTCCCGACACTGTAAAATTCCCGAATAAATAATTACCGAAAACTAAAAATCCCGACATTATAAAATTACCAACAGTATAAAATTCTCGAAATTAAAAATTCCCAACACTGTAAAATTACCGACCGAAAATTGTCGACAATATAAAATTCCCGAAAAGGTCTCAAAAAATGTTTGAAAAATATTTTTTAAATACAGAATAATTAAAAAATGTTTTTTAATTATTATTTAAATTATTTATTTATTAAAATAATTTTTTTCGGGAATTTTCTAGTGTCGGGAATTTGACAGTGTCTTGAATTTTATATTGTCGATAATTTTCGTTCGAGAATTTTCCAGTTTCCGACATTTTTAAATTCGGGAATTTTATATTGTCGGCAATTTTATAATGTCGGGATTTTTATTTTTCGGTAACTATTTATTCGGGAATTTTACAGTGTCGGGAATTTTATTTTTCGGGAATTTTCAGTCGTCCCGTTATGCGTATTTAAACTTCTAAAACTTGTAATACAATGTATTAAAAAAAATTGCAAATTTTTTCTTTGAAGTGTTCTTTGTACTTAGTTCTATCCATTCTCTTTCGAAATCCAGGCAAAAACTTAAAAAATTCTCAAAATTGACAAAATGACCGCGGTTTTTCTGAAAATTTTGAAACTTAATTTTCTCAAAAAGACTAACGTTTTTCTATTGATTTTCTTTCTAGGTTTGTACTATTGTGGTGAATACATCCCATGAGAGTTTATCTTGTGCCCATGCCATGGAGAGGAAAAACAATTTTTTTTTTTTTTTTTGTTAAACATGTTCGTTAATATTAATTTTATTTGGGAATTTAAAATTTTAGAAATTTCCATTTTTCGGGAATTATTTTTCGGTATTTTTTCACATTCGGGATTTTTGTTTTTTGGTAAGAAGACGTCCTAATGTTGTATTGTTATGAAAAAATACAGTTATAGCCAAATTTATTCATATTTAGGCGAAATTTTCGAAAAACGAAAGATAGGAGAAAGTGAGTCGAAAGTTTTCTTTAGAACTTTTTTAGAGGAACAACTTTACTTGTTTTACTTTTTTCGTACCTCGCCTTGTTTTTGCACAAAAAAAATGTTATTTTCATTTTTCAATAACAAAAAAAATTGTTTCTCCTCTCCAAGGCACGGGCACAAGAATAACTCTCATGGTTTATATTCACCATAATAATACCAATCTAGAAAAAAATTGAAGAAAAAAACGCTGGTCTTTTTGAGAAAATAGCATTTCAAAATTTTCAGAGAAACCGCCGCCATTTTGTAAATTTTAAGAATTTTTCAAATTTTCCTATGAATTTCAAAAGAGAATGGAGAGAACTACTAGAATAAAAGAAAGTATAATATCTATAACGGTTTAGAAACAAGAGCCTAAAATCTTTTGAAAAACAATATATTTTATTCAAAGACGATTCTATGACGAACGTGTCCAGCCTGCATGGTTTGAAATGAATTCGGCCTTTACTTACTAACAATAATTAATGACTGCATTCAGATATAAAGAGGGTATTTAAGATTTAAGTAACCAGGGTGTCCAGCGGATCGGGAAACCGGGAGAAACCGGGAAAAACCCGGGAATTTTATTGGACCGGGGAAAAACCGGGAAAAACCCGGTATTTTCATTTATGGTCGGGAATTTTTCGTATTTTATCGAAAAATCGACTTTTTTCTACTTTTTCTACTACTACTGTTTTTTCTACTATTTCTACTTTTTTCTACTTTTTATATTATGTTGAAATTTCTATTTCTATGTATACGTTGACTTTCAAAAATCACAAAAAGACATCTATAAATTGGTCGGAGAAAAAAAATTTGTCTGGGATAAACCGGGAAAAACCCGGGAATTTCAAATTGCCTGATTACTAGACACCCTGGTAACACAAAAAAAATTACTCAAAGTGAAACAAGTCGAAAGGTTTTACTCGATTGTTACGCCGGTTCCACCTAGAGAACCAGTTGGGTCAAATATTTGAAATTAATACATCTTTTTATACTTAATTACTTAGGAATGATGCCAGGACCAGGAGGAATGCCACCAGGACACGGATTGCCACCACAAGGACCTCCTCAAGGACCACCAGGTGGTCCAGCGCCACATGTAAATCCGGCATTTTTCCAACAAGGTCCTCCTCATCAGCAAGGACCTCCTGGACCAATTCATGGACCACCTCATGGACCTGCACATGGCCCACCTCATGGTCCTCCTCATCCTCAGGCTCACGGACCTCCTCATGGACCACCTCACAGTTATGGTCCTCCTGCAGCGCAGGTAATTTTTTGTCCTAACGATCTACATACAAAGAATCTTAATTTGAAGATAGTAAAGCACAGTGTCTACTTATCCCGGAAAACCTGAAATTGTCAGGGATTTTTTTATACCTGGAAAAACCTGGAAATGTCAGGGAATTTTTTTGAGCGTACTCCATTTTTTTAACTAATTAAATAACCAGGGTGTTGACTTGGCCGTGAAACCGAGAAAGACCAGGAATATAATTAAAAAACAGGGATACTTCCGATCGCTGTAAAATTCAAGTTTTCATTCTTTTAATAATTACATACATATCTATACTATATGAATTGGGTTGAAATTTCAGACGTCTAGTCTGGCGTTGCCCAGGATTTTAAAAGATTTTATAAAATTAAAAGGAATTTTAAAGAGATTTTACAGGATTGCAAAAGATTTTAAGGGATTTTAAGAAATTTCAAGAGATTTCAAGAGATTCAGGCCCGGATTGGTAATGTGGGAAATCGGGAAAAATCCCAGTGGAGACCAGTCGTCTTGTGGGCCGAAGTGGGCCGGTATGATAAAAAAAAAATTAAGGAAAGTTTGGAAGTAATTTAAAAAATTTAATCTGAACCAACCAAAACAATTAATAAAAATATAGTTTGCCAAAATATGTTTTAAGGAACAGTTTCAAATTGTACTTAATAATGGGGGGGGGTGGGGGGGTTGATCATCTAGGTATTTTTCCCGGGCCGCTTTTTGATCTCAATGCGGCCCTGAAGAGATTTCATAAGATTTAAAAAATTATAAAGAATTATCAAAAGGTTTTTTTCAGAGATTTCAAGAGATTTTAATGAACTCTAACGGATTTGAAAATATTTTAAACGATTTTAAGACATTTACAGAAAATTTAAAAGATTTAAAAGAATTTCAAGTAATTTTAAGGAATTTTAAGGGATATCTTAAAATCACCTAAGATATCTTGAAATCTTTTGAAAATCCTTAAACTCTTAGGAATTCTTTAGAAATCGATTGGAATTCCTTACAATCACATTAACGTCACTTAAAATCTCTTAAAATCCTTTGAAATTCCTTAAAGTAATTTAAAATATGATGAAATCTATTAGGATGTCATGGAATATTGTGAAATCTATGGAAATCTTTGTAACATCCTTTCCATAACTCTTTAAAACTTTTTAAAAATTCCTTTGAAATCTTGTGAAAACTCTTAAAAATCCTTAAACTGTTTTTAACTCTTTTAACACTAGACAGGGCCCGTCAATTTATATATTAAAGCATATTAAAGTTTATTTATTTAATATTAAATTAGCGTAATTTGATTTCCATGTGGGGTTGTAGAAGACCACACCGGCTCTGTCTAGGGTTAATAATCTTTTCAAGTTCCTTAAAATATCTTGAAATCCCTTTGATTTCTTAGAATTTAAAAACTTTCAAGAGAATTGCTTTAAAATTACTAAAAATTTCAAGAGAAATACTTTTAATTTCCACAAAATCCTTTGTAATGTCTAAAAAGCTTTTAAAATACGTTTAATTTCACAACACGTAAAATTTCTTTTACCCGTTGTGTTCACACCTCCGAAAAATAACTTGACGGTCACAGGGGATCCAATGGAGCCCACCGTAGATAAAATTGTTGCCATTTCCCCTCTTTTTGACGTATCGACTTGATCCCTGCGCGAGACTTTAGTTTAAGGGGTCTCTTCTTTGCAATCTAATAGTTTTTTTTATTGTTTATTTAAAATTCTTCATGTTAAAAAAACGTAAGGAAAAAAAAGTTGAAAAATTTGATTTGTTTCACTAAAAAATTTATAAAAAATTGAATTTTTGAGATAAAGAAAAAAACTTACGGGGTTGTACTCTCAAAATAGTATACTTTTAAGAAAAAATTAGTTTCATAGCGAGCTTTGAAAAA